>VXAB01007000.1:0-56461 GCA_013399175.1 Odontophorus gujanensis
GATTCTGCCCCATAGCGGGGCCAGCCTGCCCCATAGGGGAAGGATTCTGCCCCATAGCGGGGCCAGTTTGCCCCATAGGGGAAGGATTCTGCCCCATAGCGGAGTGTCCCTGCCCCATAGCGGGGAAACTTTACCCCATAGCTCTGTGCCCCATAGCGCGGCGCCCCATAAGACCGCGCCCCATAGCGGGCTGACCGTGCCCCATAGAAGAGCGACTCCGCCCCATAACGGAGATACTCTGCCCCATAGCGAGGTGCCCCTGCCCCACAACTCCGTGCCCCACAGCGCCGTGCCCCATAGAAGGGCCACGCTGCCCCATAGCGAGGTGCCCCTGCCCCACAGCTCCGTGCCCCATAGAAGGGCGACTCCGCCCCATAGCGCCGCGCCCCATAGCGGAGAGGCTCTGCCCCATAGCGAGGTGCCCCTGCCCCACAACTCCGCGCCCCATAGAAGGGCCACGCTGCCCCACAGAAGGGCCACGCTGCCCCATAGCGCCGCGCCCCATAGAAGAGCGACTGCGCCCCACAGCGTTGCGCCCTTACCCCATAGCGACGCGCCCCATAGCGGGGTGCCCCTGCCCCACAGCTCCGCGCCCCATAGAAAGGCCGCGCTGCCCCATAGAAGAGCCGCGCTGCCCCACAGCTCCGCGTCCCATAGAAGGGCCACGCTGCCCCACAGCGCCGCGCCCCATAGCGGGGAGACTCTGCCCCATCGCGGGGTACCCCTGCCCCACAGCGCCGCGCCCCACAGAAGGGCCGCGCCGCCCCACAGTAGGGCCGCGCCGCCCCACATCGCCGCGCTCCTGCCCGCCCGCTGCCCCGCTGCCTTCCGCTCCGCCGGGCCTCGCCCCGCCCCCGCCGCTGTCAGCCCTCCCGCAGAAGGAAGGCCCGGGAGGGACGCCGCGCCCGCTCACGGGGTTGGCTGCTCCGCGGGCACGGTAGGGCTGGGCTGAGGGTTGGACTACGTGAGCTTAGTGGTCTCTTCCAACCTTAGCGATTCTGTGATTCGTTCAGCGGAGCAAAGGCACAGTCCAGAAGGAGGGAGCCCAGACACGCGCTGCCAGTGCTTTTGTATTTTCTATTTAAAGAAACAAAACCGGTGACCAGTAATTGAACACGCACACGCTGGCGTGTATTTTACTTAACAGGGTAAGCTGGTTCGAAACCGGAGGCAGCCATGTGTGCCTCATCTTGCTACTTGGTATGACTGCTTACTCTACGCTACATAATTTTAAGTGAATTAAATCCATAATGGGATCTGGTAAACGTGTGTATGCGACAGCCATTAAACTGCTAAATAAATGTATAGGTAAAACACAGTTCTTTGCTCTGAAGCAGCTTGCTTCTGCATCTCATTATGGGAGACACCCACTGCACCTGTAGTTCAATGGATTAACCTGCTGAAGAAGACATGCTTCGTGAGTTGCTGCACCAGTGCAATTTCTTCCCGAGGAGACACAGCCACCAAAGAGCTCTCGCTTTGAGCTCTTTCCCACCATCGGTAGCACAGCAGAACTGCTAGGCACAGAGCTCCAACCTGTTCCTGAAAGGACGTTCCTTCTTCTGTGACAGGCAGAGGCCTAGGGTCATGCGGGCTTTGTTTGCTTTTAAAGTGGTATGATTTCACATTGCTGTTACTAACTGCTGTAGTTTGTTTCCCAAAGGAGGTCAGCAGTGATCTCTTTCACTTTGTGGGATTAAGACCTCTCTCTGTACTTACATTTAGTTAAGTTGCTGCCTAGCCAACGTTAGCTTTATAGGAATCACAATTCTCATGACAACAGCATCAATAACCAGTTTTAATGTTTACTGTACACATAGAGCATGTGCCAAAATGTAATGCTTAGCTACTGTCAGTTTCCTAATGCGCACCAAGCACCATTTGTAAGTACACCCCATAAAGCATCTGACATAGTGAGTCTCGTTCCCGCAACGTCCCTGAACGTCCACAGTTTTCTCTGGAAATTGGGTGAGGAACAGAGCTGCAGAGCACTGCCACACACCATCAGTTCGTCGCACACATTCCTAATGGGGCTCAGCCTAAGTACCACCTGGATGACAGTGACCCACGTTTAACACACACACGGCATACATTACTCCAGAGTCCAAATCAAAAGGATATTAAAAACCTACTACACATCTGAAGTAAGATGTCTGCTCTCTGTTCTTCCACATCCCCCCCCCAACAGATGAATCTCATCAAATCCATACTGTGACAAGTTAAAACCTTTTTCTCAAGTACTTTAAAAAATTTTTATACCAAAAAAGCTGCCTTTTTTTTTTCCTGAAGTATTTCCTACAGCCTAACACAAAATCCAGGTGCAAGAACTTTAAACAAAAAAAGAACTAAAGAGCTTTATTGACATCACAGTACATTCAATAGTAATTTTAAGAACATTACAGCTGAAAGAGAATGGTATGTTTTATATTCTTCTTAAGCACTACCGTTCTTGAAAAAATGTAATACAAAGAAATCCTATTAGGTATTTAATTCAGAGCAGCATTTGGAAAAAAAAATACACCTATTTACAGATTAAAAAAAGGATTCTGGTTTCACCTACATAGCCACAATGTGCCTCTATAATGAGACAAGCCTTTTATAACTCATGGAATTTTTAAGCATCATAGCACTGGCGCCATAAATCGCTCAGCGTTTACGACGAGGAGGAGTCGGCGATCTGAAAAATAAGAGGAAAAAAGGGGGAAAAAGTTAACAGGAAAAAATAAAAGACCCCCAAACCCACACACACTTTAGGCTTAATAATTAATAGCTTTAAAAGATTTTCCAAAGTTACTTCCGCCTACGAAAATTTAATCAATACCATACTTTACTTTAAAAGTTCATATGCCGTACACATGAATACGACGAATAGCAAAAAAATAAAAATAAAAACAAAAAAAAAAAATCAGACAAAATACTTAAAAAGTATACTACCTTGATCGTGACTTAGACTTGTGTTTGCGGCTTGCCTTCTTACCAGACCTTTGAGATTTCTCCACGGAGCATGACCGAATATGCTTCGATTTCTTAGCCTTCTTTTCCTTACTGCTTCCTGGCGATTCAGAACTACTCCTCGCACTAGATTCAGAGCCTGACTGTTTCCTGCTATCTTTGGTAGAAACTTTTTTGCTGTCTGGTCTGGAATCCTGCCTTATTATTCTCACAGATATCGTCTCGCTGCGAGGGAAAGTTCTTTCACTGTCTCTTTTTCTCTTTAATCTACTGTCATCGTGATTGCCGGCCTTGCTTTCCTTTTCCTCCTTTTTAGGCTTATCTTTTCTTTTCTCCTGATCTCTCTCCCTTTCTCTGTTCTTTTTCCTGTCTTTGTCTACAGTCCCACCATGCTCTTTCTTCCTCTCTTGATCTTTACCGTCACTTTTGTGTTTGTGCCTGTTTCCAGGAGGACTTCTATGCTGGTCTTCGGGTTTGCGCCTATCCCTGCTCCTGCTGCGACTAGCACGGCCAACTCTCCTGTCCCTCGAACTACTACTTCTACGTCTATCCCAGCTTCTCTCTTGAGAAGGGCTCTGAATCCTCCACCTCTCCCCTCTCTCAGCACTCTGATTTCTACTGCATCTTCTCCTTTCCCTTATTTTTTCCCTGCTTCTACTCCTCTCTCTTCTGTTTCTGTGAGAGTAGCTCCTGCTTCTACTGCGCCTGACTTTGTGTGAAGGTGTTCTACTGCGACTGTGCCTCTTCTTCCTTTTAGGAGAGGAAGAACGCGAAGAACTGCGACTACTACCTGAGCTGGTGCTGTATGATGAACTGGATACAGTGCTGCTACTGCTGCTGCTTCTGCTATTGCTGCTAGTGCTACCGCTACTCGAGGTTCTTGACCTACTCCTCCCTGTCCTCTCTTTTTCTTTACCCTCTTTTTTGGGTTCTACATCAGCTGCAATTGCATTTGGAGATCTTTTCTTGTCGTGAACCATGTCTGCTTCAATTTCTTTTGCCTCCTGTGATGTCGAAATGCTGTTTGGTTCTTTGTTGATATATTCATTCATCTCCTTTGAAACTTTATCAATTTGTAGCCTTTCTTCTAAAAAAAACAAAACAAAACGAATACATAAAGAAAAAAATGAACATTCAGAAGTACTCGATGTCATTTCAACGATGACACATTTAAAGACACAAGTTCCCAAACAACTACCGTGAGCCACAAGAACTCCCAAATTCGTTTATACACACACACTTTTTCCTCCTGCAGCCATTCCACATACCAGAGTCTCCTTTTCCTCTTCATACAGCTCTCCCCTAGCTGTACCTGTGGCTCCTGTCTCCCTTTCAGTTCTTTTCTCATACGGTTGAGTGATCACTGGCAGGTTTAAATACAGTGCATGCGTTGCCCTGAACCCCAGGACAATGTTGGCTGTGCCTGCCTGTATGTTTTATAGGCCTCATTATCCAAAAAGACCTTAGAGACTACTTCCTGCTGTAGTAGCGTGTGCTTGTTTTTTGGAAGAAAACATTCAGGTTATGGCTTTAATAGGGGAAGTTACATCAGTCCTAAATGTTGACTAGTACGTGCAGTCTACATTTTTCCTTGATCTTACATTCTTCTAGACAAGGAATCCAAAGGAAGAGAGGAACAACACAAAAAGGGAACTCGTAGAAAATTTACTGCTGAAAAGTCAGCTAAGAAGCAAAGACCGGAATATTTAGTACAGACAGATGACAACTTTCTTACAAAAGAAAGAGTAAACATCAGATGTGATTATATGCGTGCATATTTCCTGACTATCAGGCTAAGGAGATCACTGCAGAAGTAAAAATACATTTCTTGAAAGTAACAACGAACACACAGGCCAAGATTTTCACGTAGCAAATAAGAAATTCAGACTCTCAGAGCACTTTCCAGAAGTTTTCAACTTAAAGGAAGTTTTACTTGCTTCTGTTCCACACAGGATCATTGCATCCACATCCATGTTCACCACCCCTTCTCGTTTTTAATTGAGCCCACAAAAAAAACAGATTTTAGCCTCCAACTGCTCACTGTTAAAGGCATGCTACACAAACACGCATCATATAAAAGCTCTAACTTCTGAGTGGAAATTTGGTGTGCTTTCCATACAGCTTTATGGAATCAGGTTTATATAAACACAGCCCGGTGCAGACGGGTGAAATGTATCCCCCACTTACAACTGAGACTTTAACAGATTTAAGTCTGTGCTTGTATAAATAAATACCCACACACACATTTTATGAAGAGATACTATCATTTAGTATAAGATTCGCAGCATGCACATATCATCTTTTTATCACTGAGGTCAAAGAGCTTATATGGAAAGCACTAGAAGGGGGCTTTTTGGTAAGAAAGAAGCAAGCCTGATTTTGATCAAATTTCTCAAAAAAAAAAAGTCTCTTCTGTTAATACATTTTAATTAAAGAACACTCTTTCCAAATTAGATTTTATTTTTTCCGCTTAAAATGCATATTCTCTCCTATACATCAAGTGTGACAAGAAGACACGATGTGATTTACCTTCTAGCTGTTTTTCTAGTAATAGTTGCTGTTCTCTCTCTTTTCTCCAAAACGCTTCCTGTTTTTGCCTGATTCTGTGTCGCAGTTCCTCATCATCAGTATCAGATGATTCAGAGCCTCTGTCACTCCTCTCATCTTCACTGTCTCCTGATCCATAGCCACCCAGTCCACCTGCGTGCATAAAGTCCAGTCTATCACGAGGCAAGATTAAGCTTCATTCTTAATACTTCTTTGGGCAAAGAGGAGAGTAACATTGCCCTTCTTTCACTTCCTCTTCTCTGCAGAAGTTACTTTACTCTGTTAAGTGCCAGTGGTGTATGAGCGGTGTGATCAAGGCCCCCATATCTGCATTGATGCTCACTGTCTGGTTCTACTCCTTCTGGAACATCTCATCTACTTTCACCAGGGAACCACTGTGGCCACAATACTTTTTCCGTTGTATGGAAGGGCAAAAAACCTCTCTGTGAAGATTGGAACATTGCCTTCCTTTGTATCAGCAACCGGACAGGAAAAAGAGAAATGCCTGGGATCTTTCCCAGGAGAGATCCCAGAAATGACTTCAGCCTCCTCCATAGTCTGAGGCTACAGGCATTCTGAACGTCATATGAATTTTTGTACACTGGTTTACAGAACGCTGCACTTTGACAGGCACAGAGATGGAATGGAAACGGACTTTCTTCCCCCTCTGAGGTATTAATAACTACTGGGCTGATAAGAAATATAAATTCAATTTATACACGTGACATGGAGGTATTTTACCTTCCTTCAGGTTGAGGTTATTAAGTCTGAACATTTGTGATTATAACCACTGATCAAATTCATCAGAACTCCATGTAACAAACACATAACCGATCACTGACACCAGCATAACACGTTTTAAATGAGAAAAAGTACGTTGGGAAAGATCTTTTGCTGTTGTGTTTCAAGCTGGAATTTCTTTTCCCTGAGCTGATTCTGGTAATACACGACATGGGAGCCTCTGTGCTTACACAGCTTTCCAATTACACAAAGATTTCAACATTGGTAACATTTATAGCATTTGTATTTCTGTTCCCCCAGTTTTCCATCGTTGTTTGGATGGATCAAAACAAGAAAAAAATCACAAGTATTCCCTTCTCTGAAGACTTGAGAGCACTCTTGAAACAATCGTACTTTGAAAGCAAGAATATCTAATGGTTGTTTTTTTTTCCAAAATCAGAACAAAATTCCCACAGGCTAACTCACACTGACTAGGCCTTTACTCCAAAACCTATCCTAGGATCACCTGCGGAACAAACAGAGGTGCTGATAAAAGTTACTGAAAAGTGACCCATACCCTCAGGCAATTAAAATCTAATATCAAAATGCAGTTTCTAGAAATGCAAGGCAAGAGTGAAACTCCCCCCCTCAAGCCCTCTTGAAAACAAGAACACACTTACCGAGTCCAGTGAGAGAAGCCAGTGCACTGGACTGTGCCAGCTGTTTTGCAGGAGCTTTGTATCACATCAACAACAGGAACAACATGTTAACACAAATAGCCACGATTTCATAGTCATGAGTCTACGGTATTGTTAAATCTACTACTATTGCTGTTCTTTGGAGGGAGAGAAGAAACATTAAAAACGTATCATCCATTTAAAACCAATTCTAGAGTTTCTGACCACGAAGATTTAGAATTAAACTGCAAATTATTAGCGAAGAGAAAAAGAACAAATATGTACTCATAAATCACTTTCCAAGTTACAGCATCTGCACATCATTTTCAAGCTTCAGTAGTTACATATTTAGTTACATTAAGATACGTTATGCAAGTAAATAACACATTAATAATGAAAGCAAATGAATTACTAAGTGAGGACTCATTGTTTCTTTTCACTTCTGAACAGCTCAGAACTCCAGGTAAAAATGATAGCATTAAGAAACAGCTACAACTGAAGAGCCACTGACACTCAGGTACCATTATAACTAAGTAAATGAATCATATGAAAGGAATGGAACAACTGAAGTAACTCACAATACACTGCACAGGACAACCGTACATGACTACTGGATTTGAACTCTATCAAGTCGGATGCATTATACTGGAATTGTTCTTGGGGAACAGCTATGGAAGTTACATATTCTAGAGACATGCAAATATAAAAATATTCACAGAAGAAACTCAAAAAAACAAAAAAAAATCAGCATACCTTTAGTTGCTTTACGGTGTACATCTTTGGCCACATAATATATTTCTTCATTTGTGACATCTAAAAGTATCTCTGTCAGCATCATTTTTGTCAGTATCATCTGAAGAAAAGTGTTAAAAAGAAAAATTAAGGGCCCAAAACCTCACAGAACTTCACTGCTTTGGATGGCTGTGAAAATACTTTCCTTCACATTTTTTATTACTCATGACTGAGAAAAGTTTAAAATTGTTTGATTCAAACTCTACTACTTCCAGAACAGTCCACATTTTGACCACAAACCCTAACCATATATATTAATACACTTACACAGGGCACTAATTCCTGATGTGAAAGATGATGCAAAAAAAATGCACCTAGACTGATTCCATACACCTTTCAAATAAGAAAGGACATATTTCTGCTTGGTACACTGTCTCACTGACCCCCAGTCCTGCAAAAACCACCAGAAATCACTTGCATAGGGCTTCATTAGTTATTTGCTAAAAAAGCATGAAATGTCAGCAGCTAGTTCTCCAAGGGCTTTAGTATGGCCACATGCTTTACAAAACACATCACAAAGCAACAGTGCAAAAATTCAAATACATTGATAAAACAGATTTTTTTTTTAGTTGTTTTTTGTTTGTTTTCAAATTCATACCCTTAATTAACAAGGCTTCAGTTGTACAATCACGATTTCAAAGTACAGTGGTTTTGCAGATACAGAAAACAGTCTCTGGTGCAAGACTTAAGCTTCTAGCATTTTCTTGCAAGGATACCTTTCTTAAGTTCCCCTTCTCAGGAACTGTAACTGAAGCACAGGTTCAAGATGGATATATTCAATTGCTTAAAACTCCCAGGACTGTGTCCAGCTCAGGAAAATTACCGAATTAACAGCAGCCAATGGAAAGACTGAATTCACCATGTTCTTTCACTACTGTGCTACAAGTAAGTTTTTATAACCTATATACTATCTACATGAGAAAGACAGCATTATAAAAACACACACATGTAACCCTGCTTCAACGTATGATGCAAAAGTATCAGAGAAAAAAGTGTTTGAATTTGTAATGCCCAAATAATATCAGCAAACAATGCTGGTGAGAAATCCATTGTTAGTACCATTTGATACTCCTTTTCTTCTTCTGTCATTTCTGGTTCACTTTGCTCCTCTTGAGGAACTGGGGATGGACTCCTGCTGATTTTCCCAACACTTACAGCTTCTGTGTTTTCAGCATCTTCATCTTCCTCATCACTGTCCTATAAGAAAAGCATTGTATATTTCAGGAGAAAAAAAACCAAAACAGATTTAAAGCCCATCACCTTCTACTTATGATAATCAATTTGATTTCCTTTGCACTGAAATCTATATTACAGTTATCGTAAAACCTTATTACTTTTCTCCTCTTGCAATGAACACGAGTCTCTCCTCCCACAAGAAGTAAACAGTTCACTACCAGACACTACCTCAACTGGTAACAACTGAGATAACTGCAAGGCTAAATGCAACACAAGGCTTCTTAAATGGGCCCAATTTAACAAATACAGAAATCTGAATTTGTTCTACTATTTTTTTAGAATTCAAATGCCCTTCAAAGACCACGTTAAGTTCCCAAAACACAATGTCTCTCTTTTGAGGAGATCACCAACATCACGCTTTCATACAAACCTGACAGAAACCAAGCCTTTCTACTTACAAATTTGCTTTTCTGAGGCAACCGTGGGCCATCCCCTCCTTCAGCCTCATCATTTTCCTTTTTTTCCTTTTTAGACATTTGTGAGCGTTGCTGCTCCATCCTCTCTTTTTCCAGTTTTTTCTGTTTCTCTCGTTCCATCTTTTCCAGGCCCTCACGAATCCAGGCAGGCAGAGTTCTACGCTTCACAGCATCTACATAAGTGAGGTTTACAGTTCTGTAAGCTGAAAAAAAAACCTTACCCCCACCACAGAAGAAGAAACAAGAAAGAAAATACACCAAAAAAACCCACAACCCCACAAACAAGCAAATCCTCCGCCCCAAGCCAAACAACTCACAGAAGTGGTTGTGGGGGGGGAAAAAAAACACCTTCTGCTCTTTTTCTTTCCCTTTTTGTCTCAAGTATAAAACAAGTCTTCAAATTTAGAAAAATCTTTTCTTCCTAACCACAGTTCTTATGCTTTTCATTAAGGAGTGGTTAACATGTACCAATCTGCGGAGGCTCCTGCTTCACAGGCATCGCAATAGGTGAGCGCTGTCGGTCTCTGAACGAGGGCCTTTCCCTTCGATTTTGAGGAGGTGCAGAAGGTGCTGGTGGACCTGGTGGCCCTGGCGGTCCTGGCTGCCAATAAGGTGGATGAAATCCACCTTGAGGTGGACCAAAAGCAGCCCCGTGCTGAAAGAGTAATGCAGTTTATTTTTCTTACATTGAACACAGTATATGTGCGCAAGTCGGTCTACAGAAATCCATGCAAGTGGGATCGCAAGCACCACTGCTAGGCTACAACATCTTCCCATCTCTTTTTCTGTGGTCCCCAACAGGTTTTCCTTAAGCATTTAACGAGTAACTTAGGTTTAGAAAGAATACTAGTGAAGCTGAAAAGACTTCAGGCAATCTCCTTTCATACTGTATTAACCATTAAGCCCTACAATAACAATTTTTCTCCAGCAGTTCCTTGCAAACTTGTGCTCAGAGCATGCAGTTGAATGGAGTATACAAAACAAAAGATTTAAAATTCTAGCTGTGCTGCGAGTGTGTCTCTGTACTCACGACCTGAGAACAAAAACAACAAGCTCATGTTTTTATTACAAAATAATTCTGCACTGTGTATTCTCCAGGAATCATTCACACACATTATCAGTATGGTAGATCAAAATATTAAATGCACAAATATAGAAGTTTAGTACAGACCCTGGATGTAACAAGTTCTGAGGCATACATGAATGGGATTCTGTCACTTTTTTGTTGTGTTATACTAGTATCTGGTATCCACAAAAGCCTAATGAAACTATCTAAGAGGGAAGCATTTAGGAAGAAAGCTACAAGATCATTTTCTTAGAATGATTATTATGATCTGTTGTCTATTTAAGTCCATAGCAATAGGAGCATTCTTCTACTACCATTTCAGGTTGAATGGTCCTGTTTTGTACTCTGCAAAACAAGTTTTCTGTAGTATTCAGAGAACCTGAAAAACTCATTTTCAGACTTGTTCTCACACTAGTTAACACATGGAGTAATTATAACCTAGAGTATTTCAAAATGAATGGTTCACTTCCTATCAGCATTGCTCAACACGAAAAATGAATAATGGAAAAAAGCAGACCAAAGGCCAGAAACGTTTCTGCCAATCTTCCCTTTATGAACAAGAGGTACACTATACTTTTGGAAACATCTGACCTTTGTATCAGAAGTTTTGAGAAAAATACTGAAACCTGGGGATCCAAAAGATTCAAAAGCTGCATTTAAAGACTTGTCAGATGCCCCCTTCTATTATTAGTGCTAAACCACCTAGTTTTATTATGCTACACAACTCAGATGCCAGAACGATGCAAAAATTGGATGTGGACTTTTAAGAAATACCAGTGTTTATTCAAAGAATCACAGCAGACGTGGAAAAGATCAATGGATCATCCAGTCTATCTCCCTGCAAATACAAGACTGTTCCCCATGGTACATTATCTGCCATATTTAAGGAAATACTTGGCTCTTTTTTGTTTTGGAAAACAAACAGAACACCACCTCAACATTAGTTCACGCACTGGAAAACAGTGATCCGTTTTAATACTGCAGACAACAGCCACTTCTCATTACTAGTCTAGAAAAAACATCTTGGGCCTCAACAGAACAGAAAACTCTGAAGTCTTTTTCTGTAAAGTATTTGGTAAAACAACAACAACAACAACAAATCTGTCTTAGCAGATAACAGATTCTGTTGTAGTTTGTAGAACTGAAGAATGAAAGTCGCCGCTAGATGATATTAGAGGAACACATCCATGGATGGGACTCTGCATGTCTACAATATAAAAGCAACAAATATGTTTCACCTGATAGTCAAACTGGTTCACTGGCCCCATTGCAAAGTTATCGGGAGGTGCCCCAAAGTTGTGATTGTTCTGGTTAAATATATGCCTGTTGTCAGAAGCAAACTCCCCACTGTCCTGACTGTTGCTGTCTTCAGATGGAGGAACAATTTCCATTTGACCCGTGGTTGGAGCCATCCACTGCTGATCTGGAGGAGGGTGAGGGGGCTGGTGAGGCATTCCCCATTCTGTTCAGGATTTAGAATACAATTCGATAACAAGTTAATAAGATTTGTGAAAGTCACAGATCACTTTCTTTCATTTATCAGAAGTTTCCTCAAAGCAACACACAGGATAAAGCTGTGACAAAAATCAGCAATGCATAAAGACTGTATTATACTGTCTCAGTAATTCCTTGAACTAAGAGAAGGAAATACAAACAGCTGTAGATGAACCAGAACACATCTGTGGAGGCGAGAGGGAAGAAACTGTGATTTTTTGTAGACTTCCAGTAACACAAAGTACACCCTAGCACTTATAAAATGTATCAACTATTAAAAGAACTGCTCTTACTTCTCGACTTTTGTGTCATTCCAGCTTTCAAAGTAATGAACTATTTGACTCCTTTGTATAATAGGACTAGAAAAACCTACTGTGAAGTAGATGGTTCTGTGAGCAGCAGAACCACTAAATCCTGCTTTCTAAGGTCCCGCGTCCTGAGAATGAATGGTTCCCTGGATTCTCTAACATCTAGCAAATAGAACTCACGACCCTAAGCCCTCTAACTGCAGTCACAATTGAATAGTTTCAGTTTGAAGGCTTGTGGCCATAGCACACGCCGGGACCTCTGCGAGATTCAGAGGTTGTGAGGAATTAATAGCTTGCATGGTTATAAGTTTTACTTTCTTAGGAAATCAGTTTACAGATTATATTCACTATGGAGATACTCACAGACTGTTTTTTACTACCTTCCGGAACACGACACCCTTCACAAAGCTAGTTATGCAGCTGGCTTTCAGACTGACATTTTGCCCCTTTCTAAGTAACATGCGAAAGGAAAAAACAAACTTCTGGGTCCAGAACTGAAAGAGAAACTCAGAAGGACACAGAGACAGATGAAACTTCACAGAAACAGAGTAAATCCTTGAGGGAGGACCTAGGCTAGTCATGTGTACTATGATTTAGTTTGTTCTATTAGATACTAAGAAAGACATTGCTTTAAATTAGAGGAAGCTGGATCCTGCCTGCATCAGCACAGACTTGTTCAATAATGACACTTCTTCTGAGAGAACATCTACTAACACAGAAGCACAGTTAGAATGCACTCTATCATCACACAGTGAAGTAAAAATTACAGTAACATGCAGCCCAGAGTAGGGAGGTTAAACCTAAGTGAAGCTTGATGTCCTCCTCCCTTTTGTTATAGGCACATAAGAACTGTCAACATTTTAAGTCTACTTCTGCAAAACCCTGCTCTTAGTAATACCTCCTGTTATGGCTCTGAGTATTAAGATATGCCTGTTTCAATCCGATTTTGTGCTGACTCAGTCAAGCACAAAATGCAGTTTCCACTGAGAAAGCATGCATGCAGGCTTCCAAATCACACTGTTCAGAAATTTCAGATTGCATTATACTGCAGAGACATAACAAACCTTTCAGAAAGTGTTCAGAACACAACTGCAGGAAGAAGCCTTAGCTGAAAATGCCCAGTCACCAGTATTATTTTATGAAAGATTTTCTTAAAAACTGAGTTTTTGGCTAAAACTAAAGTTCTGAAAATGTGCTAAGAAACACGATGCAACCAATGTTATCAGAAATGTTTAATCAATTGTACTTTTATAATAACTGAGAAAAAAATGTACATGATAACCTGATATATAAGACAAAATAACATTTTACACATAAAATTATGTCCATCTCTCTTCTGAAGACTGAGAAGTAGCAGCTACGATACTCAATAAGCTATTGGTGGTGTTGACATCTGAGAGACGGGGCATGCTCACACCCAAAAATACCTCACAAACATAACATTTCATTGCATGAAGAAAGAAGAAACAAGTGGGAAGTTTAGCAAACCTGGTTGCCACATTCTGTTGAAGTTGGGATCTCCCTGAAAATTATTGTGATTGTTTGAACCAGACTCTATTCCTGAAATATCCTGTCCATTTGGCATCATTCCTTGCTGTTCCACTACACTTTGTTGCCCTGAGGCTTCCCGTTGGGCAATCCATGCTTGAGCTAAGGCAGCCCAGTCAATCTGGCCTAAAATAGATAGAGGAAATTTAGGTTAGTATTCACATCTCTCAAATGTAACTATTTCTTTATTACATGTACCTGTTTCTCTATTACACGTGTCACTGCTCGAGTGAAGCAGGGTATATTTACCTTCAGCAAGTACCCTGTGCACCATTACATCTTAGTCTACAGGGTACAGTAAAACAAGTGTCAAAAGGCACATACTTGCTGAAGTACAGTTTCCCTGCACACATTCAAAATGCAATAAGGGAAATTATTTTAGGTTCTCATTAACACTGAGTAGGTGGCAGTAGTAGACTTTTTTCACAGGTGAACTAATGTTGATTTCAAAAAAACATATAGAGCCTTGTATTCTAAACTCATAAAAGATGCAAGTTTTCTAAGTTCCTAACATCATCAGTACTCTACGTTCTGCAATGTATACTACTTATGTAAGATGTTTTTGAAACGCTATTTTAGGTTACAGTTCTCTCCCCCTTCTTTCTTTGCTATCTTTCCTAACAGGAGTTAAACAAATCACACTCTTAACTGAAGACAGCATTCTGTCTTCTTCTCATCACTGAGTCAAGAAATCTCTCTTATGAAGTTGCAGAAATTTGACAAAATATAATGTTGAACAAGTCAACCTGCATGAGCATTGAGTGTTTTCATATCTGTTTCTGCATTTCTCTGCATACATTTAATTGCTGTCACCTCACACTCAATTTAAACTAATTAATGTCCTATTTATTTAGAAAAAAACAAAATCACATTTATTTAAGGGGATGGGAGTGGGAGGAATCCAAACTACAGATCATGATCATCACTGCTGTAACCTAAAACAAGTACCACGCTAGTTATGCAGTGAGGCTTTTTCCTGTGGATACATCTGCATGAATACTTCAGCCACAGAGGCAATGCACAAAAGGGCAGATTTTCTCAAACTAAAAAAAATCCCTGATTTGTCATGACTTAGCTTGGCTCAGGAACTGCAAGGGATGCAGAGGCTGTGAAAGTACATGAGCCCCAGCTGTAATCTGTATGACTGGCACAATGTTGACAATTTGTCCAGGATTACTCAGTCTGCTTGCCTGTATTTTGCATATTAAATACTAAAGACGTCAAAACACTTGGAATGTTTGAATGCTATTCTTTCCAGTTGCTCAGAAAAGCAACACATTATCTTGAAAGCAGATTAACAAAAAAAACATCTCTCAGTCATGCTCTGCAACAAAGATTCAAAAATATAAATTACAACATAAAAATAATTAATTCCCCAAAGCTTTCTCTATACTTACTTGGATCTTGCTGGTGCTGAAATGACTGCATCCACTGCTGTTGGTTCAAAGGCCATTGCTGCCAAGGTTGATCCCACATCTTTTAAGTCTTTATATAGTCTATATTTCAACTAAAAATAACAGTTGTATGTTTAAAGAGATGCCCATCAAATATCACACAACTGAAACATAATTGCAGATATATTTAAGCCTCGCAAAGCAAGCTGAAGCAATGCTGGCTTAACATTTTAAGCTGGAGGAAACGGTTCATCCTTCAGAGTAACATTTGAAAATATCAGGGTAAGGTTTCAGAGGACCAGTACGCTTTCTCTGTATTTTCCAAAATAAATTAACTACAAAATGAAGTCTAAGGACGTTACAGAGAAGATCTATGTCAGTAACAGCAATATAAAGAAACTGAAACTACGTAAGACATTATTTAAATGATATCCTTTCTGAATCTTAGGGGAAAAATAAAGTGTATTTTTGTATCTAAGTTTAATTCATGCAAGGCTGTAAAGTGAGGTAGAAGAAAGTCACCGAATGGTAAAAAGATCATTGATTATGCTGTAGAACTAAACAGGTTCAAGACTGTGTCCATCAACATTTTATGCACAGTAAAATATGCCTTAACATCTGAAAGGAAAAGAATGCTACTGCCTAGCTGTGCACGCTGACCACAGGCCCCTGAAATCATGAGAAGCACTCTATGCGCAGCGCTGTATGCCCTCAAGCAGCCAGCCCCAGGCCTGCTGGGGAGAGCTCTGTAGGAGTGGATGATGTGCAGCAGTCTGACAGGGAGAGATGTCTACAACAGCAAACCCATTTCTTTCATACATGCCTCCTGCATACACCTAACCAGTCCTATGTGAAGCAGCAGAGTGGGGCAACCTACGCTGCCCCAAACAGCTTTCTTGAACACAAAGCCTGGACACAGTTTTGTGAATCCTTCAGTCCGTGACGTGCTCCCAAATCACTTCCTACTCCAACAAGCACTTCCTACTCCTCCAACCCTAGGTATGCTGTTAACAACCTCTCAGCAGGCTTTCTACATACATCCTCACCCTGCTGTGAGCTGGAACCCTCAGATCTGCTTCTGCAGGGCTGCTCTCCTGCCTCTTGTCCCACAGTCTTCACATGAGTTGGACATCCCAGCTCTATCAAGATGGAAAGCCAGGCAGAGCAGACTCAACCAGGCACAGACATGAGCTACAGTGTGCAACCAAAGCCTCTCCAGCTCTGAAGCATACCCACGCAGTCTGTTTCAAACACTCCAAACTTAGAAAAAAAAAAAAAAAAATTCCCTGAGATCAGAGGAGCAGCACACATGGCCTGGACACGGCTCAGAGCCAGGTGTGGTAACACACAGACACAGAAGAAATGAGCTCAAAGCAGCCGAGGCCATGGGACAGACAGCCGGGAATACAGCCCTGACCATATAAACACAGCCCCACACAGAGCCAGCTTTCAGCAGGCACAAAGAGAGCAATTACAGGGGATCCTATTGCAAAGGGAGCTCGTGCTTAGCGGCCAAGCACTCACATAAATAACTGCGTGACTGCACAGGGAGAGGCATGCTTCCAAAATACACAACAAAAAAAAGCTGTAGGCAAAACTGAGGGATGGTGGGTCGTGCTGAGATGAATGCAGCAGGTGGATATTTTACATACTTCTGTCAAGTGTTATCACTGAATCTGAAAAACTGTAAGTCACCTCTGTTTTGAGCCAGCATAAAAACTACACGTCTATGGATCAGAAAAGTAACCAGCTGCAAATGCCTTCTGGGGGGCTTTAAACAAGACCAGATCAAGCTTGGAAACAGGAGAGCACCAGGCAAAATGCATCCTATTATATTCCCTATATTTTTCCTCACTAAATCATATATAAATATAGCACATATATATATGTTATCATATATAATATTTATTTATTTATTCTCCTTCTCAGTGACGTGTTTCTCACATTGCAACTCGGAATAGGAGAGAACCGTTTGGATTTTTGGTTTTGTTACATTTTGATCTATATCTAGCAGGCCTACTTTCTCACATCAGTTGAATGCAGAAAGGTGGCCAACAAGGGAAGCACCCTGCTACTCATTGCTACATCTAAGCTGGCCCTGCAACACACAGTTTTTGGAGTATGCACAGACAGACACTTTATGCATGGAGTATGAGAAGAAAATTCACACACCTGAAGTGAGGCAACTCACCCTAGAATAAGTACAAAAAAAAAAAAGTTTCTTCCTCTTAATTGATTTTCCCATCCACAATCCAGATTGTTTCCATCCCCAAAATAAACTCGTTTACCTACCAAAACTAGTTCTAAAAACTGTGCCTCAAGTTAACTGCTACTCTTCAAAGAGTTGAACAGCACCACGGCCTCTACTGTTCGTGTCCAGCTGTCAAATCCCACTGGTAACAAAATATATATTAATATACATTAATATATCAAACACTATAATAAATGTTATAAACATCTCCAATAATTAAAATCAATACATATGATATAGTCTAATATATTTAATATATTTATATACCTTTACCTAAATATGTAACACTTTGGAGAAAGTTGGTGATGTTTCACTAAACTGGATTAAGTGCAACATTTAGATGATTACACTGCTTCAACAATAACTTTGATTTTATCAGAAAAAAGAAATAGGTTCACATTGAACTGTAGGAAAAAAAAAATACTGAATTTCAAAACTGCCAAAGAAATATTAAGTTCTCTTTTGGAAGCGTAGCAATACTATTATAAAGAGCATCTCTACAAGTTCAACTGAATTGGAGACCCCATAAAGCAAAAACTTTGTGTAGGTAACAGATGAGATTTATTTTCACAGAACTGGTTATGTATCTCTATCCTAAGATCTCAGACACGGCAGATTTTTGACGTATTCCAGCTAACACAACTAGTTTGCAGTAAACACCAGAACCTTTTAAAACACTCACCAGTTATCTGCTCCTCATCAATTCTGCACAGAAGAGAGTGTTTAGTATTCTCTCCTTTTTTCTTTTCAGCTCATCAAACTGAAACACCAGTGAGGAGTGGAAGAGGATGGAAGGAGACAAATTCCTCCAAACCTCCTCTGTATAACCTGCCACCAACACAGCAGCTATCTTACTGATCCACCAAGGGAACCTGCTTTTGTAGGGAGACTGGACTTCATGTACTCCAGGGGTCCCTTCCAATCCCTATAACATTCCTATGACTTGAGCTGGCTGCAGGTTTTATCTGTTAGCATCTTCTTCATCTCTCCACAATACAGCCCAGCATCTTCAGCTCTCAGAGATATTACTTCAGCCCATTGCTGCTATGCTGGGGAGAAATCAGGTAGCGGAGTGTAAAACGAGACACCAAGAGTGCAGGGCAAATATGGAGTCCATTTCTATTTTGATGCAAAACGGAATGCCCAGACAGCAACAAATTCATCTAAGTTCAAACAACTTCAGCACTTGGTTAACTCAGGTGATGTCAACCAGAGTAAACTGATTATAAAATCACATTTGAAACAGCTCATTTTATTTTGTAAGCTGTATCTGAAAGTTTTTTATACTGTCCTGCATTTGTACTTGCACTGCTATCCTGCAGAAATGGCAGTTTTCACACAGGGGCAACTGGAAAACATGCTGGCATTCAAGCAAGCATTCATGACCAAATTTAGCACCCAGAAACACGTACTACACAAGCGCCCTGGCAATTGTGGCACTTTCTTTATACATCTGTGTATGCACACACGAAAGCACAAACATCACATGAAATAAATCTTATGTGCACACATCTACAAAGTTACATGCACACAGACTATCTGATGCTATGAAGTAGCATTACTTCATATGCTGCCCACATACTTACTGTGAAGAGTATCATTCCAACTTTTTTCAGAGAGCCTCAGTATTGCCTCAGACATCACTCCTACCTTTTCCTTTGCTAGCCGTGGTTTTAAAGGTGTCAAAAATAAAGACATTAGCTATCCAGACTAAGACATCCTCTCTTAATGAGAAAAATCACATACTGGGGTTCACAAAAATGACATTTAAACATGAGTGCCATAAATTGCACAGAGCACAAACTACTTCCAAATGAGCTCATACCTAAGAAAACACAACCTGTTCTCAGTAATTTTACATTCACTGCAAGGTACCAAACCCTATTATTGAGTCAGAAGGGAACCAAACAGTCTCCCCTTCCATCAAGCCAATAGCCTGAAGGCTTCAAACAGCCTAAACCATTCATCAAAATATATGTGTCAAGAATCAAGCATCATTTTCATGAGACACCTCAAGCAGCAGTAATGAAGAGATGAAAAAAAGGAGGATCAACATCCTCTCCCATCTACTTAAAATGTGCACTGCCAAAGCTAACTTAAAATGCTGCCTCACAAACCAGGAATAAATTTTAATTCCCAAATCTGTATGGCCTGAAAGAAAAAGATTTCACCTAACAGCAATGGACAGATCTGAGCCCATTTCCCACTAACGATACCAAACCAAACGCACAGCAGAACATCCAAACTGCAGTGAAACACAAGCCTTGTTTTCTGCTGAAAATGGGGAAGATGATAGCTAGGTGAGTCAAAGACAGGCAAGACACTTCTCTACTAACAGAGGGGGTACATCAGATCAGAAGTCACTGAGGCACTCTGGTTCCAATGTCAACAGTACACACCAGTTTTAGAAAGGAAACAGGTTCAGAGAATGGATCGATATCACAGCCACCTATTTGCAAAAAGAAACGTGCACACTGTCCTCCTTTCTGAGGACAGACTCAAATTCCTTTAGTCAGCTGTTTTACCCTACAATTTAATTGAATACAGCCCTTCTGCTTCCTCTCTCTCCAGCAAACACAAATAAACAAAAGAACATTTACTGAAGCTCCAAGAACTGTTCCCTGCCATCAGATCACACAACAGGAACCTGAATCTGTTTACCAATGAAGAAACAGAAGCCAATTGAGGATTCTTTTTTGCATTATACAGAAACAATCACACGACAGAATCACTCCCAGTCAGCTCACATTTGATTACAATCACGTGTACCGAAAAGATTAGGAACATCAATATGATTTCTCAACATTTTGATTATGCTTTTAAGAGTAGACACAGTCCAAAATGCATCCTGCTGCACGTTTAAGGTTGAAACTTTACCCAGGTTGAACCCACTGAGGTTTCACTATTAAAGTGTGCCACCTTTAAGGACTNGAAATGAGCTCAAAGCAGCCGAGGCCATGGGACAGACAGCCGGGAATACAGCCCTGACCATATAAACACAGCCCCACACAGAGCCAGCTTTCAGCAGGCACAAAGAGAGCAATTACAGGGGATCCTATTGCAAAGGGAGCTCGTGCTTAGCGGCCAAGCACTCACATAAATAACTGCGTGACTGCACAGGGAGAGGCATGCTTCCAAAATACACAACAAAAAAAAGCTGTAGGCAAAACTGAGGGATGGTGGGTCGTGCTGAGATGAATGCAGCAGGTGGATATTTTACATACTTCTGTCAAGTGTTATCACTGAATCTGAAAAACTGTAAGTCACCTCTGTTTTGAGCCAGCATAAAAACTACACGTCTATGGATCAGAAAAGTAACCAGCTGCAAATGCCTTCTGGGGGGCTTTAAACAAGACCAGATCAAGCTTGGAAACAGGAGAGCACCAGGCAAAATGCATCCTATTATATTCCCTATATTTTTCCTCACTAAATCATATATAAATATAGCACATATATATATGTTATCATATATAATATTTATTTATTTATTCTCCTTCTCAGTGACGTGTTTCTCACATTGCAACTCGGAATAGGAGAGAACCGTTTGGATTTTTGGTTTTGTTACATTTTGATCTATATCTAGCAGGCCTACTTTCTCACATCAGTTGAATGCAGAAAGGTGGCCAACAAGGGAAGCACCCTGCTACTCATTGCTACATCTAAGCTGGCCCTGCAACACACAGTTTTTGGAGTATGCACAGACAGACACTTTATGCATGGAGTATGAGAAGAAAATTCACACACCTGAAGTGAGGCAACTCACCCTAGAATAAGTACAAAAAAAAAAAAGTTTCTTCCTCTTAATTGATTTTCCCATCCACAATCCAGATTGTTTCCATCCCCAAAATAAACTCGTTTACCTACCAAAACTAGTTCTAAAAACTGTGCCTCAAGTTAACTGCTACTCTTCAAAGAGTTGAACAGCACCACGGCCTCTACTGTTCGTGTCCAGCTGTCAAATCCCACTGGTAACAAAATATATATTAATATACATTAATATATCAAACACTATAATAAATGTTATAAACATCTCCAATAATTAAAATCAATACATATGATATAGTCTAATATATTTAATATATTTATATACCTTTACCTAAATATGTAACACTTTGGAGAAAGTTGGTGATGTTTCACTAAACTGGATTAAGTGCAACATTTAGATGATTACACTGCTTCAACAATAACTTTGATTTTATCAGAAAAAAGAAATAGGTTCACATTGAACTGTAGGAAAAAAAAAATACTGAATTTCAAAACTGCCAAAGAAATATTAAGTTCTCTTTTGGAAGCGTAGCAATACTATTATAAAGAGCATCTCTACAAGTTCAACTGAATTGGAGACCCCATAAAGCAAAAACTTTGTGTAGGTAACAGATGAGATTTATTTTCACAGAACTGGTTATGTATCTCTATCCTAAGATCTCAGACACGGCAGATTTTTGACGTATTCCAGCTAACACAACTAGTTTGCAGTAAACACCAGAACCTTTTAAAACACTCACCAGTTATCTGCTCCTCATCAATTCTGCACAGAAGAGAGTGTTTAGTATTCTCTCCTTTTTTCTTTTCAGCTCATCAAACTGAAACACCAGTGAGGAGTGGAAGAGGATGGAAGGAGACAAATTCCTCCAAACCTCCTCTGTATAACCTGCCACCAACACAGCAGCTATCTTACTGATCCACCAAGGGAACCTGCTTTTGTAGGGAGACTGGACTTCATGTACTCCAGGGGTCCCTTCCAATCCCTATAACATTCCTATGACTTGAGCTGGCTGCAGGTTTTATCTGTTAGCATCTTCTTCATCTCTCCACAATACAGCCCAGCATCTTCAGCTCTCAGAGATATTACTTCAGCCCATTGCTGCTATGCTGGGGAGAAATCAGGTAGCGGAGTGTAAAACGAGACACCAAGAGTGCAGGGCAAATATGGAGTCCATTTCTATTTTGATGCAAAACGGAATGCCCAGACAGCAACAAATTCATCTAAGTTCAAACAACTTCAGCACTTGGTTAACTCAGGTGATGTCAACCAGAGTAAACTGATTATAAAATCACATTTGAAACAGCTCATTTTATTTTGTAAGCTGTATCTGAAAGTTTTTTATACTGTCCTGCATTTGTACTTGCACTGCTATCCTGCAGAAATGGCAGTTTTCACACAGGGGCAACTGGAAAACATGCTGGCATTCAAGCAAGCATTCATGACCAAATTTAGCACCCAGAAACACGTACTACACAAGCGCCCTGGCAATTGTGGCACTTTCTTTATACATCTGTGTATGCACACACGAAAGCACAAACATCACATGAAATAAATCTTATGTGCACACATCTACAAAGTTACATGCACACAGACTATCTGATGCTATGAAGTAGCATTACTTCATATGCTGCCCACATACTTACTGTGAAGAGTATCATTCCAACTTTTTTCAGAGAGCCTCAGTATTGCCTCAGACATCACTCCTACCTTTTCCTTTGCTAGCCGTGGTTTTAAAGGTGTCAAAAATAAAGACATTAGCTATCCAGACTAAGACATCCTCTCTTAATGAGAAAAATCACATACTGGGGTTCACAAAAATGACATTTAAACATGAGTGCCATAAATTGCACAGAGCACAAACTACTTCCAAATGAGCTCATACCTAAGAAAACACAACCTGTTCTCAGTAATTTTACATTCACTGTAAGGTACCAAACCCTATTATTGAGTCAGAAGGGAACCAAACAGTCTCCCCTTCCATCAAGCCAATAGCCTGAAGGCTTCAAACAGCCTAAACCATTCATCAAAATATATGTGTCAAGAATCAAGCATCATTTTCATGAGACACCTCAAGCAGCAGTAATGAAGAGATGAAAAAAAGGAGGATCAACATCCTCTCCCATCTACTTAAAATGTGCACTGCCAAAGCTAACTTAAAATGCTGCCTCACAAACCAGGAATAAATTTTAATTCCCAAATCTGTATGGCCTGAAAGAAAAAGATTTCACCTAACAGCAATGGACAGATCTGAGCCCATTTCCCACTAACGATACCAAACCAAACGCACAGCAGAACATCCAAACTGCAGTGAAACACAAGCCTTGTTTTCTGCTGAAAATGGGGAAGATGATAGCTAGGTGAGTCAAAGACAGGCAAGACACTTCTCTACTAACAGAGGGGGTACATCAGATCAGAAGTCACTGAGGCACTCTGGTTCCAATGTCAACAGTACACACCAGTTTTAGAAAGGAAACAGGTTCAGAGAATGGATCGATATCACAGCCACCTATTTGCAAAAAGAAACGTGCACACTGTCCTCCTTTCTGAGGACGGACTCAAATTCCTTTAGTCAGTTTACCCTACAATTTAATTGAATACAGCCCTTCTGCTTCCTCTCTCTCCAGCAAACACAAATAAACAAAAGAACATTTACTGAAGCTCCAAGAACTGTTCCCTGCCATCAGATCACACAACAGGAACCTGAATCTGTTTACCAATGAAGAAACAGAAGCCAATTGAGGATTCTTTTTTGCATTATACAGAAACAATCACACGACAGAATCACTCCCAGTCAGCTCGCATTTGATTACAATCACGTGTACCGAAAAGATTAGGAACATCAATATGATTTCTCAACATTTTGATTATGCTTTTAAGAGTAGACACAGTCCAAAATGCATCCTGCTGCACGTTTAAGGTTGAAACTTTACCCAGGTTGAACCCACTGAGGTTTCACTATTAAAGTGTGCCACCTTTAAGGACTGCTGGTAAAAGCTTCTCTTCCAGCAGGAAAAGCTGACAGAGTGGTACACCTAGGACTTACCTTGATCCCTAGCAGCCAGTAACCTCCAAGGGCCAGCAGCACACCAAACAATTTAAGGTTGCTGCCAAATTCTCTATTACACTTTTGTATTTTACTCAGCAAAAAAAGCTGTGTTAAGACAGATATTTTTATCTTTCAAGTCATCTCTTCCATCACGATGTGAATTTTAGCAGTACTACTGTTCTTTTAGGACAAATAGCATCTTCTTCAGCCTGTTCATTTGTCCACAAAAATAAGGTATTTTCTGACATAACTGTACAACATTCATTCTTCAGTTTGCGTGGTGTGTTTGGACACAAACAGAAGGTACTTACCAGCAATCAGAGCTCTGAGGGATAACTCTCCTGCTCACTTTTAACTCTGCTAGACTCCTCCCCAGTACTCCCCACAAAACACGGATACATTTTAGCAAGCTAGAGACCTTCATACCAATGGGAATTGCACTGTGCCCAGTGCATCATGGTTTCCCAGTGACACAGTGCTTGCTGGGGGCCCCAGAGGCATTCCAGGCAATTGCCATTGGATGTCAAAGATGAGGCCTTTTCTTTTTTGTTATGTTTCTTAAGCAGAACCAAGAGAACTGAAACTCACTCAGATCCCTCAGACAACTCTCTGCCTCAGAAGTTGCATAAAATCTGTCACCCAGAACTGACAGCTGTAGCACACTCATGCACAGTTACCCTTGCTTGGACCACTCAGTAGAGTGGAGCAGTCTCGGGGTGTTAGGCACACACAGAGCACACTTAGGCTCTCTGCTGCCTCTTCTAAGCAGCTCTCATCATTGGGAAAATATGCTTATCTTCCATGTGAATATTACACAACATCCAAACCACACAGAACAACTTAAAAAAAAAAGTAGCAGTCAACTCACGCTGTTTTATGTGTTGAAGAGCTCAAGGTTAGGAAATTCATACACCAGACACCATTTGACCACACATCCAGAACGTGAACTGCCACGCAGGTGATTCCAGAGCCTATGGAAGCATACCCAACAATCAAGTGCATTCTGACACACAAGAGAGGCTGCTGCATCACCTTTCCGATAATGCTACTCGTCATCCCTGAATGACAGGTCCATACATGATCGCCTGACAAGTTCTAATACGTAGCTGCAGAACTTCCTATGGTGACTACAGACCCAGCCCTACAGGCCTTTGGAGCTGGCATTGCATTTTAGCCTGGAAGCATGCATTTCCTAAACAAGCAAAGGAGCTGAAACCACAGGCCACACTGTGTGCTTGAGAACCCCCACCCTAGACAGTCTTTGAATGCAGAGCTGAAAGATGATGCGTCCTTTTTGATATTCAAGTCATCAGTCACACATCTAGGTTAAAAGGAGAAAAAAAGATATTCCATATATTCATCTCCCATGCAGCCTTAGGCTCTGGAAAGGGACCTAAAGGAAAACTGAGAAGTCTCAGAAGCAAAGGTCCTGGAAATCTGTCTTGATTGTAACTTTCACTCATTCTCCTCTTAGTTGGCCAAAGACATTACAGCATCACTCTAAGCTGTTGCAAGTACTTAACACCAGTACCTAATTACCCATCTTTTCTCTTCTTGAGAATCAGAAACTACCCCAATGTTTCTCCTGAGATCTGATACCAAGATGGCTAGTCAGAAACGTACCTAACCCTCGTAGCCCATTAACAGCTGCACACTGTGAGAATATTGGATGTCAGCTCCTTTGCTCCGCTCCAATTTTAATACAGGAACTATTCACTCTCAGTCTACAGAACAAAAGCTGTCCAAGGATGTCACCAGGATCCAAGACACAGCACCACAAAAGAAATCAGGAAACCAGCTTGTTTGGTACCTACAAAGTTTTCCAGAGCCTTCATACATCAGCATAACTGACTAACACTTACAGCACCGCTAAAATGAAGTTAGTTGAACAAAGGCCAAATAAAACAAAAAGTACTAGCAAGAACTACTACAGTGAGTCACTCAAGCAGTGTAGCTTCCAAGCTGTTATTTTAAACTTACATTGATATAACCACTGAGCTGAAGCCAACCCCTTTAAATAAGCAAAAGGACCAGACATCGACAGCTCAGGTGGCATTTACTTACATTTTGAAGACATAAGGACAAACACATGCTTGATTACCATAAGCACAAGAACCACTGCTAAAACACTGCTACAGAAACACCAAAGCAACTTAACCAGTCCTAACTGTGTTGAGATTGGAAAAAAGTCTGCTTATTTGTTGCACACACTGCACGAGAAGTCCTGATGCTACACTTTCAGGTCTCCACGCAACAGCACTTTTTTTCCCTGAAGAAAACAGTCCACTTGCAGCTTCCTCCTTTAAGTACATTCTGGATAAAAATAGCATCAACAACTGATGAACAAAATCACGAGCTAAGCACATAAGCAGCTATTCCCTGCTGCTCGCAGATTTTATCCCAAATTATAACTGCAGCCATCGCTCAAGGAAACACGTCAGTTGGTGGTGGAAGCACAGACACCCAATACGCCCTGCTCACAGATACACTGTCACTATTATCGGTTACCAAAGGCATGCTTCTGTCCACTTCTGTCCACCACGCACCTCTGACACAGTGAGCAGGGAGGGGATCACTGCAGCCGTGCTACGCCTGCACAGTGCCGTGCCGCACTGCCAACCAAACGCAGTTATGTCTCCCCTAGCATGCAGGTGACGTGGCAAGCTGTGGGGACTGTGAAGATCTGTGAAGCCCAGAGCACAGGGACATCTCTCTCAAAGAACATACACAGTGAGAGACAACAGCAGCAGAGGTGTCGTGACAGCGCAGGAGGGCAGCGGGTGCTCAGCTCGCTACCCACGCCGTTCACACGCAGCCACGCACAAGCGTGGCTGTTAGAACAGAACGGAAAGCAGCCGCCCCTCGCTCAGCGCCCGGACACCCGCGGGACCCTCTGGGGCGGCGGCGCATGCGCGGTACGGGGTAACCGGGCTCCCCGACGGCGGCGGCGGNCGCCTCCCGCCGCAGGCGCTGCCGTGACCGCCGCCGCCGCTTTCTCCCCTCTTTTCGCTTCTCGCCTTCACGAACAAGACAATATGGCGCCCGCTTTTGCTGCCCCGGAAGCAGAACGCGTCACGACGCTGACCCGTGCCGGGCGCACGGGAGCGCCGCTCGACGCCATCTTTGCTGAGGGCAGGCGGGCGGAGTGGCCCCGCCCTCTCTCTCTCGGCGGCGCGTCTCGGCTGACGCCGCGCCGCTGCCATCTTTAGCGAGGGCAGCGCGCCGCTTCCTGCCGCCCCGCGTTCTCCGTGGCAGCCGCGGCGGGGGCGGGGCGGCACAACGGGACAGCCTTGTGGGATCCGCGGGACACGGCGGCCGTCCTAAAGGCGGGGGCGGCCGGGCCTCCTCCGTGTATGTGTAGGGCATTCTGTATGCGCATTGGTGTAGTGGATAGGTTAGCGTAATCCTTTTCCTCCACGCTTTTTGCCATCTTTAGCCAAATGCGGTATAAATATAGAGAAGAGAGCATCTGTATCGATGAGTGCCCAGTAGGGCCGCACACAACGCAGGACGGGACGGGAAACCTGTCTGCAGCTGTGTAAGCACACGGGGCACATTGCGTAAGCGCCTTGGTTTCTGCCCCACTGATAGGTACGCCCGCTGGAATCGGTGCACAGAATGCATCCCGTGTTGTTTTACACCTTAACAACACTTCGTACTGACTGCCTGGAGATATTCACTGTAAGAAATTAACTCACAGTTCTGTTAAAATTACTGGTTAAAATGACTTTCCTCTAAGCTGCCTGCTGACTAACTGCCCCCGCAAGGACAAGCAGCACCTGCACTGAACCCTACAGGTTAAAGAGCTTTTGACCTTGCACTGCAACAGAAGACAAGGTCACATCCTCTGTTTTTCCTTTTCTTGCCTTTGCAGCGTGTTTGGGAACAACTTGCATCAAAAGTTTTTCATTCCTGCTCCCCCACACTGAAAGTGAGCTAAAATTTAAGCATAACCTGGTCTAGAGAGCTGCTTTGGCAGGGGGTTGGACTCAGTGATCTCTGGAGGTCTCTTCCAAGCCTTACAGTTCTGTGATTCTGCGAGGTGCTCCGAATGCAGCTCACGCAACCCTCATACATTAAGTTTCCTTTCTGAAGGGTGGGCAGTTACTTTGCTTTCTCCTCAGTGGTTTGAAGGCAGCATTACATGAGTGGTCAGCTGCTTGGAAGTCATCACACATAACTGTACTGCCACCTGTTTATAGAGCCAGTATAGTGGCAGGGAGAGGCAAGATCACAGTTAAGAGTATCTCTTCCAATAAGAGTTTTGCTAGTTCAAGGAATCCAGGTGATGAGTAGGAAGCACTGTTTTATGGTTAGAGATGGATGAAGGAAAAGTCAATGGTGCAGAGACCAGTGATGATGGAGACACCAAAATATAAAGAACAAATGAAGCAGATGAAGGCAGCAGTTCAAAGGAAAGAGTGAGACAAAAAGAAGTTTCTTAGCAATTCCTGCTCTGGAAAAAAAAAAAAATGGTATGGCCTATCTCCAGTAAGAGCAGATGGTGGAAGCTTGAAAAGGTTTTTTGGACTCATAACAAGAAGAGATTACATGAAAAGAAAAATAGTTAAATTCTGAAAACGCATGGCTTTTCAGTAGTGCACACACATCTGTTGGTTTCAGGAAGCTGTTTCCTAGGCTTTGTAAATAGGCTCTAGAATCATGTTTAGCATTTTAATAAATACAGGATGTTCATCCAGGAGCGCTCTGAACTTCCGCAGTTCCTAAGAAAGAACTGTAACAGGTCTCCAGCATGGAAATGTATGTGCTATCATTTGCTATGCAGCCAAATTCCAGCACATAAAGTCTTGAAGGATACCCTAATTGAGACTTCAATCTGAACTCTGTTCTCGAGTCGCGAATTGTTCATTCTAAAATGTACTGACTTATTTTTCAGAATGCTTTCTTCTACAACCTTTTTATATTTGTTCTTGACCCTGAAATATCTCGAGTTGTTGCCAGAAGTGCTTTTTACTTCAGCTGAGAAAGCCTCATCCAATAGCAAGAACAATGGCCATCTTGGTGAAAGGGAGTGGATTTTTCTAATGTCTCTTTCCCACCACGTTCTGTAAGATAATCTAATAGAAAGAAAATGTTCTCCGGATGTTAATGAGGAAATGATCCTGTCACCATCTTTCCTCACATCCTTCTCATGGGAAGAATTCATCAGTTCAAAGGGCAAAACACCTTTGTTAAAGGCAGACTGCTGCTTCCTGAAAATAGCACTGAAAATGAAAATACAGCCTAAGAAAACCTCATTCTGCTTCTCTCCTAGTTCTGTCCTATAGGGTATTAGTTCTAGGCTAAAAAATACTTTACTATGGGTACATATTTAAGTTCAGTAATTCTCCATTTTCAGAAGTCAGCAAGAGCACAAAGTTCAGGGCCTCATCTACAAATCCCTGCTTTAAGATGGGTCAAATATACTCCATCTGAGGTCTCTAAGTAAGACTGAGTCACAGAAGTGAAATTTAGTCTCTAGTTGATGTAAAAAGATACGCAAGTGTGATAAAACATAACGGAGATGGTAAAAGCAACAGCAAGTTTTTTCACAGCAAAAAAATTCTATAGATGAAAGCAGTAAGTGGAAATAAATGTAGTTTTTTCTCTACCAAAGAGCAAGCTCAACCAGATATGTAATAGTTACAAAAGCAACTTGTATTTAAGTAACTGCTTATTAAAAATAATTACAAAGTTTCAAAATCATCATCAGATTTTGACCTTAGATTGTATCTAGCTGGGATGGAAATTACTGAAAGAAGTAACACCGCAGACTGGGCAATGAAAATAATGGACAGGAGCCAGGCTACAGTAGCAAGCTGTGCAACTAGGAAACTTGCTGCCCTCCAGGGATGGCACAGGGAAGTCCAGGGATGCATCACAAGGTACAAGCTATCATTTACTGTCCAACTCACACACACAGTGCAAAAATAATTTATAGTTTATTACTTCCATGAGAAAAGTATTCAGGAACAGATAAACAAATTAATGGTTGGAACCAAAAATAACAGAATTACCGAGTTTACACTTTAACCCCATACATGTTCATACACAAGCTCGTCATACACTGTACATGTGTCACAATCATCAGCTGGAAAATTCACTAAATACAGAAGTGTTTGCAGTTCTCTTTCCTATCCTAACAGTAAAATGACAATATATATTGATGGATTTATGGTGTGCATATATATATACATCTCAGAGAATATATACATGCACGCCACAGTATATATTTACATTAAAACAGAAGTACATGGCTATACCAGCGCTTGTTGGAGACAGCTGAACAGGTGTTAACTATTGACACTGTCACACTGTAGAAGCAATATTTTAATACTTTCCCAACCTATTTCCAACAACACACTGGGAAAGTGCACTGCAGCATTACCCAGACACTTCTATTGTTCTGTTCTGGAAACACTGCTTTCCAATTACTACATCTGCAGCCTATATGCTTTGACATGTACTTGTTTGCAGAATTCCTAACAGCAGACATCCAGCCCAGAGATGGGAAGGATCCAGACTCAATTGCAAGGAAGTTCAAGTACTTTATACTGTTACTGTACAGCAGCAAATCCAGGCACTTAACGCTATCAGCATTTTTATTCTCACCTGTTCTAGAACTATGGGTGAAAGCTTATCTTCATTAAAATAAAGAACAAAAGTTTCCACTAACCTCACAAGGATAGAACATCATCTTACATTCTAAATGTAAAATTAAAATGTGTGGCAAAGTGCATATTCTAAAGGAACCATTCAGATATTTAGAATGTCTTGACTGAATTTCAGAGTCAACATAGGATAAATTCTCAGCAAGATAAAGACACAATATTTACAGGTACTCTTACTACTGCAGCTTTACATAAGATAAACTAAATAACCACTACAGGTATTTTTTCTTTTTAATTAAACTATTGACAATTATATCAGTAATCTTTCATAGAAAAGCAGATACGCTTGTGCATTTAGTACTCGTGACTCTGGAACCATCTGAACATGAGCATCACTAATGTACACCCACTGTCCTGCTGGTGCTCCCACAGCTTCTTTTAAACCTGAAACAAAACACCAAAGGAAGTCACATTTGCTGTATTTCACAGCATCATCAAATGAATACAATGGATAGTAATAAAGTAAAAAGTAATAAAAGTAATAAAGTAAAAGAAAGTAATAAAAAAACACATTTCAAAAGCTGATCAGTGTAAAACTAATAACACAAAAAATACATAATCAGTTCTAGTAATTACTGCATGGGAAGCCTCAGACTGAGGGAGACGTGATCCAAAAATCACCTAAAAATTTTGTCCTTCTGGGAAATGAGCTTCTAATGCAAATGATAATACCCAGGACAGACAAAGTGTGTGCTTGGTTCTTGCTCCCTCATGAAAGGAAACAGTAAATACATTTAACATACTCTGACAACTCAACATTGCCTCTGCAAATCATTCACTAACAGGTTCTATCCAAGAATATTATTTCACTCTGCATGACCAAAGCATTAAAAAGAACTGGCATGCTCTTCTCAAAATAGCACAAGAGGCCCTGCATAAAAATGTTTCTTACTGCTCACATTTAATCAAAATATTGCAGACTTTTAAGCATTAAAAAATACCAATTCTTAACAAATGAGTGAGATGGGTAAAAATGTACATATAAAAAAATAAACTGCTGTGGATTCAGCTCTTACACTTGGATATTTTGAAATACCAGATCTACCAAATATTTACAATTTAGAAGGCTGTGCTATTGCTCTGAATGTACTACTTTGACTGGGAAAAAGAGGAGCATTTCCCAACAATTCTCTGTTTAATAACTGAACCAAAATTCTGTTTACTCAGTTGTATGTGGGTTTAATGTAGAAGCAGATCATGCATTGTGTGTAACGGATAAAATAGAATGATTTGGGGGGGTCCTAGAAATAACATTTTGAGCTAAAACAATTCAAAATCTCCTTAATGAAAACAAGCTGCAGCCAGTAGATGCTTTTGGCTTCACTCATAGAGGAAGGAAGTTCTGTTGTACATACCTAGAACATTTTTAGTGGTGGAAATATGCTCCAGTAATTTCTTGGAGGGCGTTCTGACTTTCACGTAAGCCGCATAATGACCGCCTCTCATTGATCCACTGTGCTCCACTATTCCATAAAGGCTGTACAGCACTCTTGCTCCATCTGTAACATTCTATATTCCCAGAAACATAGAAAATAAAGATAGATTATTTCACAATAAATTTTAGACCCTCAATTACCCTTCAACAGTATTACTTTAAAAATAAATATATATATGTAAAAACAAGACAGACATTTACAGCATTTCCAGAGGTGAAACACATCTATTAAAAATAATCAACAGTCTGTTAACAGAATTCAGTTACCATGGAAGCAGCAGTATCTATCCTAAATGCTGTTAGATGCACAAAAACCACCAGGGCAGCACAGCTTAAGTAGCATTAGTTAACATTCATACCATTCATTGATATGAAAGGAATTTCAGTCGGCTAACATTCTGAGTATACCACTTGAAAACACTGTCTACAATTTCTACAGGAAAGGAAGGAATAATCATCATCTTCACTGTCATTGATCCAGTTAACTCGTGTTCAGGAAAACAGAAACTGTTAAAAGTACTGTATGGGAACTGTTGAATCGCAGCCCTCATGAGCACTGAGTCAGCTGCAGGAGCACAGGTGAAGGCAATACACCTGTGTGACTGGAAAGGGTGGAGTCTAAATCCACCTCTCCCAGACCACATTTAAGGGCTGACCACCGCTGGGAAAGGATCTCTTTCTGGAGACTGCTCCTTTGGAGTTTCTTACTGTGAGCCTAGGATATGGGTGAGCATTTTCCTTTATTTTGATTGTCTCCTTCCATCATGATAATCTTTCTAAATATACCATTTGTAAAATACCTTGGCTACAATACTGTTGGGCATTATTCATTCTGTTAACAACACAAGTGCAATAAAAATAGAGATTGAAATGTATACCTTACAAGAAGCAGAACAAAATGGTGCTAGGTCCAAAATCAGAGGGAAATCCACATGCCTATTTACTTTCCGCAGACTCAAACCAGCCTTAAACAAAGAAGGAAAAAAAAGACAGTATGATAAATACTTTGACTAGGAAGCTTTTTAAATCTGTTAAGTATTGTTATGTTATTAAAGTAAACCAAACCACAAATCAGACTGTAACTTATTGAAACACTCTCCATTATGCCACTAATACACTGCATGCTGCACACAAGTATGACAGACACATGAAAGGTTTCCCTGGATACATCTGAATAGCTGAATGCGCTCTGAAGGTAGCACAGATTCAAAAAACCACAAGCGTGTTTCAGAACAGTCCTTCATGAAAAAAGCAAACATCAGCATGCACAATGACACTTCAACAGCTGCTCACCCACCAGAATGGCAGAGGAATACAAGAGGTTTGGGGCATTTTACCTGGTGGAATCTTTTCAGGTGGAGAATAAGAACAGCAGGAACTGAAGAAATCAGTAGCTGTTTTCGAGCGTTCGTGTAGACACCTTCCATTTTCTTTTCTGCATTTACAAATATTACAGTAATTTGCGAAGTGAGGACAAGCACACAGAACTTAAATGTGGTTTTCTTTTAAATTTCTGACAGAACAGATCTACATTGCAATGACTTCGTACGCATATATGTTTTCCTAAGGAAATTTTGTAGAATAACAGAAAAATACTTTCTTATTCTTTTTGTTTTCAATATAGTCGCCTACCAAGCCTGAGTACTGCTTTAATCTGCCTGACACAGATCAGACTGAAAACCAAAAGCACCTTCAGTACCTAGGTCAGTGGGCACGCTGAGATACAGCACCTGCTGCCAAAATTTCCCAACTTTCCCGTGGAAATCATTTCACCTGAAATAACAATCACTGAGAGAATAAATGCAAAGTGCAGGTCTCTTCATCCATGCCAATGTCCTAGTCACTAAGCTAGAGATTACTTCTCCATTCTTCATGGAAAACGTATACTTTGAGCTTATCTTTGAGAAAGGTCTGGAGGGAGGAGATCCATTTCAGGATGCTTCCTAACCTGGTAGCCTGAACACACAGGATTGGCAACCATGGCCTATGGTGCAGTTGGAACTGGATGGGGGGGTTCTTACAAAAAGTAGCTCTGCTGTTAGCTACAGATTAAGAAGAAAACATGACATCACCACATTTTTTTTCCCCTGAAAAGATCAATTAACATGCTTAAAGTAAAATATTTAAACTGCAGAATAAAATCTAAATGACATCTACAGATATGTTCTAATATTCACATTTTCTGTTTAACCACGAGGGGGAAGACCATGCTGGAGAAATGAAGCATCAGTAGTTGTACGGGTTTTGACAGGAAATCTTGTACAGTGAATCACAGAAACATAGAATGGCTTAGGTTGGAAGGGACCCCAAGGATGATCAAGTTCCAACCCCTCTGCCACAAGCAGGGCCACCAACCTCCAGATCTGGTACTAGACCAGGTTGCCCAGGGCCACATCCAACCTGGTTGTGAAGTACCCAAATGCTAGCATGTTACCTGAGGAGTTGGATTTCTTCTGATACTTCTGTTTCCTTTCTGTGCAGCTCTCACATAAAAGCTTGTTGTTCCCCATTAACAGCTCTACAGAGGTAAATTGGTAAAGGCAGGACTGGACAGAACATTCCTTGGAGCTAGTTATATAGCTCTGGGAAAGTGTCTGAAAAGCGTTTTGAGGGTTTTGCGACAAAGAGGACTTGTCTACTGAGAACAGGGAATTATTCGATAAGCCTGGATCGCCACAGCTTGACTTTTCATCTTCATTTATAGTATCACAAAAGCTGAGTTTGGATATGGCACTGGAAATCTTCTCATCGTTAGTGTCACTTGGTTTGGTGTGGGGCATTTTAACACCGATGTGGCTGACGTTCAAAGCAGATGTGTTGCTGCATGAGCTAAAAGCTGTTTGCTTAGAAGCACTTTCACTTTCAGAGGCTTCACTGTCCGCATCAAAGCTGCTTTCAGAGCGGCTGGCTTCTTTCTCACTGCCCTCTGTCTGGCTTCCATTCATGGCAGATTCCACAGTTGTGTCTTTGGAGTACAGCATGCCAGAGCTATCTGCCAGCTCTAGCTTTTTGGTTCTTTCCTGCATGATAACAGGGCTTCTTTCTTCTTCGTTAGAGGAACCTTTTCTGGCAAGCCTTCTCTCCTGGTTCAACTGATTCTGTAAATTATGGCATTTTAGTTGTGTACAGGATAAAAAGAAAACAGAAATTCAAAGCAAATGAAACCTAGTATTTTATTTTCTCCATCATTCATATGCTTAAGCGACTTGATCTCCTTAAGATCTGTTTAAACTATGTAGGATTAGAAATCTCCATACTGGTCAACTATGACCATTAAACTTACTGTGAAATCAGTACCACCTACCATCACTGCGTGATAGCTGTGGATGGCACATGCAAAGTGGCATTCCTTTAATCTAACTTAAGCTTCTAAAGGGTTCTCAAGTTTAAGCTGGCATTCTGCTAGAGGGCTTACTGACGAGAACCTATAGAAAAGAATTCATTTCACCTTGCAGACACCTGTCTTAGAATTAAATAAACAATCGCTAGCAATGTGTACATTTTGCTCTGTCTGAAGTTGATTTTTTCTTATCATGATGTACTGCTTTGCTGTAAAAAAAAACAAACAAACAAAAAAAAACCCTATAGGCTAAAAAGTACTTTAAGCTGCCATAATCTTAAATTATTCACAGTTCTTTCTGTCATTTGTCTTGTTTCCTAAAGAAATGACCATTTTTCCTTCCACTGCCTACACAGAACAAACTACAGAAAGTAGATTTCATGATTTGCTTCCATAACAGGGAAGCTAAGCAGACAGAAATATCTTCTGCACACTTGACCACGTGCCTAAGTAGCAGTAAGGATATAATTATAGACATGACTTTCTGTTTAGGATTTCTTACTATCTTTAGAATCACTGAATCACAGAACCATTCGGGTTGGAAGGAATCTTAAAGATCATCCATTTTCAATTCCCTGCTGTGGTCAGGGACACCACCACCATCAGGCTGCCCAGGGCCCCATCCAGCCTTGCCCTGAATGCCTCCAGGTATTGGGGCACCCACAGCTCCTCTGGGCAGCCTGTGCCAGTGCATCACCACCTTCTGAGAGAAAACTTTCTTCCTTATACCCAATCTAAACTGACTCTCTTTCAGTTTAAAACTGTTGCCAGGTATATTCCAATTTACTAGAGAGGACTTCTGGACTGTCTTTGTTACCTATACAGGTAAATCTTGAAGTTTCAAATCCCACTCTGAGTCACAGGTAGGCATCACATATTAGGCATCACAGTTAAGCGTCTAACTTGAAGCCTTATAAGATCTTAAGACTATTCCTTAAATATATTCATAAGGAATCTTCAACAGTCATTTAAGTGCATCCGTAAAGCTTAAAATTAAGTCCAAATGAAGTCAATGTAAAAGGCAAATAGTATTTCTAAATATTTTCCCAAGTAGGGCTTAAAGTCACACTGAACACTCTACTTCATAACTCAGGTCCTTAAACTTAAAAACAAGTAGCAACGTTTAGCAAAAAAGAGTAAAGTTCAAATGAGGATCATTAAAACCCCCAAAGACAATTGTCTGCTGAGACTACTTCTTGTCTCAGCTGTGCTTACTTTCGTTATAGAGAAGAGGGAGAGAAACTTGACTAATTACTGCTAGTTTTCAGGGACACTACACAAACCATTGTTATAACTTTTAAAATCGTGAAGCTCCTCACTTCAGGGGGAAAACATAACAGCCAGTGTTCACATACTCTGTTACCTGTACAACCACCCACTGGACACTCAGATTTTCACAAGCAAACTTACAGACCAATTAACAGAAGTCAGAGAAAATTAATAAACACCAACTGAATCCAACACTGCTTGTTTTAGATTAGAAATTTAAATGTTATATTATGCTAAAAATCATGTAAAAGATGACTAATGACAAATATGTGTCCAAAAACATGGGGGAACACAGAATCACTAGTCAGACATCTTGCATATCACTTTATCAATTCTTATTGAAAGCAGAGCCGTTCCCTCCTTTATATTATTGCCTACCCTAGTTTATTGAATCCAAACTGTGTCTCATTTTCTTAATTTTGAAAACCATCCAGTAATCACATCTGTATGCAACACCATTAACTTTATTATTCATTCTATTTCGGAATTTTCCATCTCTCTTCTAGTACAGATTCTATTTGTCCAAAATCCTATATGCAATATAAGGCTTATTTAAAACTAAATAAATAATTAATAAACACTGAGAGCCCTCCCCACTTTCATTAACAACGAAAGTGCATAATATTTATTGCAGATGAATTTTAGTCTGTTAAACACACAGACAATTCTGTTCAGCGAGTGTATTCACAGGACCCATTTGCTCAGTACAGGAAGGACTGTACTGAGAGGCTGAACTGAACCCCTTGGGTTACTGAAGGCCAAGTGCTCCATGGAAATCCCACTCTCAGCCTCCAAGAATCTCTGGTGCTGGTACTATTTCTGTTGCTCCTGCTGCCAGATAACCCCTCAGATGGCTCCAGCACAGACCTTCCTGTCCTCTTAGCTAGTGTTACAATTCATGGGGTTGTAGCCAGAGACAAACAAGGACAATAAAAGGAAAGCAGGAAAGAAAATCTAAACCAACATCAGCTGAAACTAACGTGCAGATCTTTTTTCCTACAAACGCTACCCCATAATTGAAAATTTAATGGTTCACAATGACTATAACATCTCACGTTTCTAATAAATATCTAAATATTTATAAACATATATATATGTAGTTGACATAGATCAATTTAGATAAACAAACATTTGCAGGTGTCAATATTCCTTCTCCTGTTGCCCTAGAAACTTCAGAGCAGACTCAGAATGACTGGCTACTTAGAATATTTAACTTCTTACCTTATCTTTTGTTGAAGTGTGCTTTTTGACAATTTTGGGCTGATTACTCAGTGTAGTGATGGAAGAACAGGTATACTGTCCGAGATCTGCTTCATGCACACTTTTACTTTTATTTGTTCTTCCCAAAGGCACGGGTTTTGCAACCTAAGAAATTAGGCAGGAATTTAGAAAAGGAGATATGCCCATTTTTCATTCCTTTACAACACACAGAAGAGATTAATGTAGGTGGGTTTGCTTTCTATACATTAGAAAACAGTAACCTACGTTGTTATGAACCAAACTGGTGTCTGGAAACAAACACACTTTATGAAGGAAGGACTAAATATTACATTAAATACTCTTCCTTAAATGTATGTGAACACACAAAGGGACGGGGAAGAAACACTCCCAATCCACCCTCCTACTCCCAGATAAAAATTCTAAGTCCCACAAAAATCAAAGTATATGTCCCAAAGTGAATACAGCCCCTCTGCAGCTAACAAAGACATTCTGTAAATGATTTATGACAAAGCATCAGAACCAATATTTTCAAATTTTATCCATTTTCACCCTCACTCATACCTCAGGGTGCATTTCAACCTAGGGCCTCAGCTCCTTAGTTGCAAACCAGTAAGCTAGAATCAATCTTTTTGGACCTTTCTAAAGAATTTTATAATCAGTCTATATGCTAAAAATACTACTAAACTAATCTCAGATCTCTATATACTGTAAATAACATTTTCATTCAAAGTTTTGTCTAATAAAAAAAAGATTTTTTCTCTATATAAATACATATATAAAAATCATAAAATGAGCACAGTATGCATACATCCATTTATAGACATACACCCGTTTCTAGGTTTGAAATCAAGACTGCACATATACATACAGAAGCATCTTCATAAAGCAATCCAGTGGAAGCAACAGTTATTATGCATTCTTTATCTTACCCTCTCTTCTATTATAGGAAGTGAAAGATCAATGAAAGGTTCTTTTACTGCTGAAATCTTTAAGAAAAAGAGAAAAAGTATATTGAGTGCAAAGAGTTGTGCACAGCTTCAGCACTTATCTTCTTTTTATTAAACCAAATTATTATCAGAAACTACACAACAAGCTAATCAGTTACGAGATGTATCAAACTACAATGAAGAACTTCCCACAGGCTTTTTTCTATCTTTTAAAATTTTAAGATAGTTCTCATTTTCTTTCTAACCCTACATGGAATCCCAGCACACAGACACAAAGGCAAGGACATTCTTCCAGGCAGAAGCCAGACCTAGAAGTACTGTGGTGCTCAGTTTCTCTGAGCTCCAGACAGATTTTCAGCTCAAGAGGGTCTTCTAGATGGACCACAACTTTTGGGACAGCAGAAACAGTAAATCCAGTAGAATTCTGAAGAAAACCTAACTTTTAAGCATTTCCTGAACCTGGGCATTTCTGTGCAGGCACTGATCTTGTATATTGTTGAGCAGCAAGAACTGGTTAATGGCAGTTAGATGGCAAGTTTTAACCTGGCATTCACGGGGCAGATAAGGCTTGTTGGCTGCAGCCAAAGTTTTAATAGAAACATTCACGTCGTAACGTACACTAGGAATTATTAAAATAAAGCCAATTAAAGGGAAAAAGTGGTGCTTTTATTTTCAGTACTATATATTATTATCTGCTCTGCAGTATTATTTTTCCTTCTATAAACCACATACATTCTAAGCTGACACTGGAAATATGATTTTATGACCACAACATTTAGTCCAAGCCTGTTTCTTAACCTCTCTCTCTTGTTACTCTCAAATTCCTTCCAAAACTGATTTCTCTTACCTCAGGAAAGACTGAAAGCAAAGCCCTTAAAGAGAACATCACATTGTGCACATAATTACTGAACACAGTCATACCTTCAATTGCTGTCATTGTTGCCCTTCTCTGATGTTTATGACCCTATCTTCCATCTGTGACATAAGGACCAGGGACTCCTCTTAACAAAAAAGCTTACATTTATCTGTTGTATGAGGGACTCAGCATGGTTTAAGTTCCAGTAAAACAATAAATCAGGTTAGAACTATTTTAACTACGTTGACCTGCTGACTGATGAGCAATATTCAATCTGGGCTTTCTCTAGAGACTAACTTTGCAGGAACAAACACTAGCCAGAAAGATCTCTGCCAATGCAAGCAAAGTAAAGTGACAGCTAAGCTTGTCCTCACATGGCTACCACTAGCAAAGCCCTGAGTCCTCTGCAGGCAGAATATAAGAATCCAACAAAAATAAATGGTACACACAAAACACAAGACAATGCCTTTTTGGTACACAGATGAAGTTCTTCATTGATACTAGTAGCACATTGAAGTTTAATCTGCACATCACACACAGGGAAGTTTACCTGGCACTGCAGAACTGTGCTCAAGTATTCAGACTGATTGATTTACTTAATCTCTATAATATTAAATATAATGCTTTAAACCAAACCAAACACAAATGTAATACTGAGGTTTAAAAAGACATGCAAGTAAGATTTTTCTTTGCCAAAGTTAAAGAAAATTAAAAGGATAATGGAAAGCATTTATGATGAAATGTCAGTAATATTAATTATGAAAGGAATATGCTGTTCATTAGAGATATTACGTTTATTCTAAAAAACAAAGAAAAGAAAGTAATTTTAGCATTCCCCCACTCACACTAATTCAAATTAGGGAATTTCCAATTTTCAGGTATATCCCAGAAGACCAGGCAGGAGGTTTTACAGTTTAAGACAGGTAAGCATTTTAGGAGTATCAAATAAGAATTGTAGTGTAACACAGATAATTACAGAATTTGGAACCTCCAGCCTTAAATGGGATGCAAAACAAAGCCTGGTACTTGAGACCATTTGGAATTCAAATGACCCCTCTTCTTAGGTTTGCAGAGGATAATGCTTTAAGGAAGCGTAAGTAAGTTATTTTAAATGAGAAACTGTCAATAGTCTTGCTTTTACAGACAAACAAGCAAGTATAAAATTGGCAATACAATTTTATACTTTCAAGACAATGTAATCAAACCAGTATGTGATCTATTCCACATCAAACCAAATTCCAAAATACCTACATTTTCACATTCCTCACACATGACAGTGCTAGTCAATTCACCAACAAAGATCCTATCTATGAAGTTCATCTTCACACCCTCTCTTCCATATGCTGAAAAAACATTGCCTTTTTTTAAATGTGAAAAATAACAGAACCAATGCCACACTATAAGTACAACAAAATTTCTAAGATTCATTTTGAAAGCATAGTTTTTAAACATATTCAAAAGTTTTTAAACACAACACAGTAACTTATACATCGTAACTTATACATCATACACTGTATTTCAGTATTTAAAAACATCTCTGTTAGTCAGTGATACAGTTCCCTTCATACTTCCTACCCCCACCTGCTATAACAAAATAATCATACAGTATCTCCCAAGAAAAAGCCTTTAATCTAAGTTTTCATTTAATATAGTATATATACAGTATTGTATTGCCTTGATATAGACACTACAGTAGCAGACAGTCTGTCAGTTTTTTTCTAAACTGCCTTCAAAAACTAGAAAACTCAAAACAAGCAAACAAAAAAAGCCAACAAAAAACAGAAAAAAGAAAAAAGTCAGTTCTATGTCTTAACTTGCAGACTTGGGAAGGTCGACATTCAAAAGAGCTTCATTGTTATATAGGCTTTAATTAAAGCAAAAATTAAAAAAAAAAAGTTTTTCTTCTTTTGCCTATACACAAAAGAAAAATAATTTTCAACCTGTTGTTTACAAGTACCAAGCATTCTTTTGAAAGAGCTTCCCGTGTTGGCTTTGTAATCATTTTTCAAGTGCACACAGTATCAGCCACCAGATAGAAATAACTTTTGCTTATGGAAAGTGGTCTGAGTGATGCAGTAACTGTGCCTACGTAACAAACAAGCAGCAGACTATGTAAGGAAACAAAATTACACTCTATATATCATTACAGAAGGTATTACTGATGCAGTGAAAACTGATTCTGGCTGTAGTCTGCACTAATAAGTGCTCTATACTTCAGATAAACACTAGGTGGCACTAGATTAATACGTCATAGAACGTTTTAACACTACAGTACTTTGAGATTGCTGTTTGCTATAGTCAGTTTTGAAGAAAATGGTATTTTAATGCTTCTGCATTTTAAAAGTGATTCAATAAAGTGTTTCATACCTTTGACTTTTCTTCTCGTTTCTTCATCTGCTGTCTTAGTTGTTGGATTATTAAATGCTTTTAAGATACCAGTTTGTATACGCTATAATTAAAAAATAAATGACAAAAGATTAAGAAGTACCTACAGTGTAAACATTCTACAGACTATAACCATGTGACTAAATATTTCCATAAAAGAAGCATCACTTACTGCTGTTATTCATTAACACTGTCAAAACTAAGTAAGCTTATTAGCTTCAGTATGTAACCATTTCCAAATTTCCTCCTCATAAAAAGGAGCAGTTGTAGGGGCTATCAACCAACAATAAGATTTTCAGCGAACAAACGCTTTTCATTCACAGTCAGGGAAAAAAACAACACTGTACTACCAGGAAAATGGTCTATTACTGAGTGACTGCGATACAGAATCCGTGAAGGCAGCTAAGAGCCTCTCAACAGCCGGACTTCTGTGACTCTATTCAGACATTTTATTACTTCCATTTATTCTCTAACACTGTACATTTCAAAGGTATGTCAGAGGAACTTCAAAGATAAACAACATTTTCTATGAATCCATATGAACTTCAGCAACACTATTAAGAAAAGAAACCCTGAAAGTCACATTTTTTAAAGAAGACTCAGAAATAAATACATTCTTATACATGAGCGGTAGTTGCAGCCTGAAGTAGGGGAGTTCTCCCTCATATTTCTCAATTTGTAACTGGAATAAAGAGGTATTTTTATGAATTATCTGGATGTGTATGCCGCTGGCACCTGCTGATACAAAATGTGCCTCTGCCCACCCTGTGATGAGCTGTGGAGAGGGAAGGAGAGGACTGTACTGGTTCTGCCACCAGAGAACACCGCAGCATGCTTGACCCCAGTTTTCCTCTCCTGGCAAACATACTTACTTTCCAACCCAGAAACACCACTAACAGCCACCCAGGTCAGGGTGCAAATGACATTTACAATGAAACACAGTATCAAAGTCACAACTAGAGCAAAGCACCCTTCTGGGAACACAGCAATACCGACCGTTCCACGAGTAACGCAAAACCTGTGCACCAGCAGAAAAAAGCTAGCCAATAACTTGTGTTTGCAGACAGTGAAGTGCACTTTTAAGCCATCGATTACAGCAGTGTGATGATGGCAGGCAGCCCCAGAGGTCTGCTTTCCAGTTCAGGCACCCATCAGGCTAAGGCATACTCCTACCTTATGAGTATGTGACCTGGCTTGTGAATTAACTCCCGCTGCCCGAAGCTCAGCTTTGTTCATCTTAAAGCCAACAATATACCAAAAGGGCTAATCAATAGATAATTCACGAAGTTGAACACCATAAATGGGTCTAGGGCCATAAGCGACCCTTTTGTTGGGATTAGTGCGTTGAACCATTTATTTAGGTCAAAGAAAAACACAGTCTTTGAATGGACAGGGTGCTGCTGACAATGGCAGCAGACATTAATCAATTAGCAGCAGGGTTCAGCTACTTCAGGCCCTGGTGTGAAACAATCTCCAGCCCGCATTACTGGGCACGGCGGTCACGATGTCATTTTTATTGTCGTTATCGACAGCCTTTTATCTTAAAAACCCACTTGTGTACACACACACGTTAACGGGGACAGGAAAAAGTTCAGCATTGCTCTGAGAAGGCTGGTTTGAGGGGCAGGAAAATGCAGACAAAAGGCAAAAGTGGAACATGACTTGTGGGAGTGACAGAAGTTGTTATAACTCACGTCATGCTCTGTACTATACGCATGTCTCCTCAGAGCTCTGGCAGTCAGGTCAAGGAGCCCAGCAGGGTACGGGCCAGCCTGCAGCACTCAGCCATGCCTCTGGCAGGTGGAGCACACACACCTCCTGCTGTGCTGGGAATGGGGCTGCCACCTACGGACACCTCTGTTGGAGCACAGCGTTACAAGCCGTGCCCGGGAGAACGGACAGTTGCTGGACACACTTCTGGCCCTGGTGGGAGGCAGCATGCTGTGCCTTCCCCACAGGCTGGGGGTGTGGGGCTGGGCAGTGGGCGGCTGGCAGCTGCAGAGTTCCCAGGGTTGACAATGCTGCTTCTGCCTGGCACATGGAGCAGAACGTGCCCCGACATGCTCCGTTTGTCACGCAGCCTACAGACCCCAAACGCAGGATGAAGAAAGGGAAAAAAAGACAGAGCTTTCACTAGTTGTGACCCTCGGTGAGCAGCCTGAGGTGATGGAGTCAGTGTTTGCTGTAACACCCCATTACGGGCAAACAGGGGTGTAATTGCACGAAGGGTGGGACCTGCGCTTGTTTGCCCAGCACTGGGGGTGGCAGAAGTATTCCGCTGCCTAAAACATCATTTAAATTCACAACATGCCCACTACTCTTTTCCAGTAGCTTCAATAGCTGGTCAGCTCTAACAGATGACTCAACAGACAACTAAGAACACAGGTTATGGTAATGATGGCACATTCGCTGATGGGCCAGGAGACTGACAGCAGGGGAAAGAGCAGTGACTAGAGAAGCAGCTTAGTGGTTGCAATGGTTTTGCTTCTGGCGAATCCTCAATTGTTAAGCAAATATACATTCTACTGTTTACTACATGAAAATCAACAAACAGCAACAAAGAGTTTCCCTCTACTGTAAAAGCACGGCTATTGCCGTTACTGAAAAGAAAAAGCAGCAGCAGTCACCTGCTTCTGTGGTGTGCACAGACTGACACACCACCCTGCAAACATGACAGTGTCAAGGGTCACCCCTTCCTCCCTGTAGTTCAGTTCTGCTTAGTATTAAGCACACTGATGTCAGGGCTCCTTCAGTGTTACTCTAGTGTCACAAACTGGGCTCTGTTACAGCTTTATATTTCGTTTCCAGAAGAATTCAGCTTAGAATCATTACATTGCCTGTGTTATCAAATGAGACGGAAGAGAAGCACACTGGTCAGTACAATGTTTACGGACCTTCTTTTGACTAGACTCAGAAAAGGTTATTTACCACAATATCATCTGAGAGGAAGGTTCCAAGACTAAGTCAGGCAGATGAAATCATATATAGTCAAAATAGTTCAAGCAAGAAATAAACACTTTCTTGTAGTCAACAATGCAGGAGGCATAAACAATGAAGAGAAAGAAACATGAAAAAAAGTACATGGGGACATTTTTCATTTAATAGAACTGCTTATATAGTTAGTATACTCAGATGTAGATTTTCATAGAACATAGCACGTTATTTATAAAACAAGGAGTTCTTCACACCTTCTTAAGATAAAAGAAAGTTTGTGAGATTTTATTTTTGTCCCTTTTTTTTTTTTTTTTTCAGTGAAACAGGCTTCGATGGAAACTGCAGGTTGACTCACTTCTTGGAGCTAATTTCTGTCCCAAAGCTTTATCCTGACAGATATTTTTCCTCAGAAGGGACTTTTTTGTCCTTTATTTCCTAATAAACGCAAACAATGCAGACGCCCAAAGTTACCATGATCTACTTGCCGTACTCTTTCTACTGCTCATTGAAACTTACCAACAATTTTAAGGCTCCAACACAAACATGATTACATCACCTTTCTAAAAAGTTATTATTTTTCTCAAGATAACAAAAATAGCCTCACCTTCTCTATAAAGGACATCTTTAAACCACTGGAAACATGAAGAACACTGAAGTAGGACAATTAGTTTACAGTACAGTCAAGTATCTCTTGACTTCTTTAAAAACACACACAAAGGTGTTACCTTTGTTTCTTCAATCCTCATCGCATCCAGCAAATAGTGCAGAAGCTCTTGGCTGTCCTGCTGCTGGAACCCCTTAAATCGTGGAGCCCTGCAAAAGAAGCAGTAAGGAGTAAGGTAAGAGTTCCTCTTTTATTTGCTTCACATAAGTTTCACAAGGACCTTTTAACGTCATGAATCACATCCACGTCATACTAATCACACCACACTCATATTCAAGTGAAGATTCAAACTGCACAAGTCTACACTAGTTCAAAGGAATTCTCCTTAATCATCCATCAGAACAATCAAGTGTATCAGGAATTTTACTCCCACTGCACACTGAATACAAAAGCAGCACAAATTTTAGTCCTTTTCCAATTTCTGAGTGCACCAAAAGAAGCTATGTGTACAAGCCATGGAAGATCATAAATCTACATTGTTACTGTCACTTATTAATACTGCTGTGTTTCCTATCACCCACAGTTTCCTTTATTGATCTGAATAGCTAGCATTAAAATGAAAGTCATAATACAAAGCTCTTTATCTCTTCATAACCAAGTTTAGAATATGGAATACATTCCTCTAGAACTTCAATACCCTTGGTAAAATCCTTTCAAGTCTATTTCCACGCTGCACCTGTAAGCACGGACAGCACATGCACTAGCCCTGAGCCCACCAGAATTGTTTCCTGTAGAGTAGGTCCTCATGGCCACCCCACAGCATGGCAGGGAGCAGCCTCTCAGGCTCAGGGGCTCACAGGAGAAAGCTATGGAGCTCCAACTCTCCAGCTGTCCTTTGATTTTGTTTGTGGGGTGCATGACAGCACTATACAATTGTTCTACAGCCCTCCTTCCTACATTGTAGTTGGATAAAGCGAAGATTGTTTATGTTTCCTAGATCCCACTAGCTAAAAATGCATTAGAAATGCAACTGCTGAAGATACTGCTTTTCCATACATAGTAACATCACTAGCTCTTGGATTGGAGATACTGTCTAAAATGTCCTAAATCACAAATCCACCTTCTAGAATAATACAGGCTTACTACGCAGGTTAAACAGAGAAAGAAACTGTCTTAAAAAAAAGGTGAGTGAACTTCAACACGTTTCATATCTCTAGAAACTAAAAGTCTTGACAGAAAGGATCTACACGCCCCAGAGAACATACATCTGGTCTGCCCTTGTTCCCTCAGCCTCCACTGCCCTTGGAGCAGCTTGTCCTCCTTGATGGTGCCTGGCACCAGCACTAGTAGAGGCCAGCCAGCCTGCCAGTCAGCCCAAGGACGCAGAAGGAACACTGGCACTTGCCCGTTATTTACTGTTACACTTCACTATGCCGGACACATGGAAACTGAAGACTCCACAGCAAAGGCAATTCCAGTAAAAAAGACCACCAGCAGCATCCACATGGCTCTCATAAAGCAAAAGAGCAAAAGCATCTGTTTCAGACTCTACTAACACTTAACACCAGTCAACTGCACCCGGCTGATGTTGTGCCTGTTTGTGACACAGCCATTCAGTAGTCTAAATCATCAGTATTCAATACTGCTGATTCCTTTTGTACTGCTCATAATATTTAACTACGCCATAAAGTATCATAATTTGCAGGTAGATTATACAAACATTATAAAACACACTTATGAGTATGTGGACAGATTCTTTAGATGTTACCCATTCTGAGACAACAATAGTTTTCTCAGAGCAATTTGGATCTCCAGCTTCCGACAATCCCAAATGAGACCGTGCAAATATTCCCTATAAACAATGTTATTTACATTAACAGTAATTTACTGGCCAAACCACACCTGTCTTTCCAAACTAGCTGCTCCTCGGATTTTTAATTGAAGTTTGGATCGATTCATCTCAAATGGGATTTGAAAATGTGTTGGTTTTTTTCTGTTTTATTTCCAGCAATGCCACCAAATGGCAGCTGCGTCTCTTGCTGCACAGTAAGAAGATGTGTATGCTGAGCCACGTGCTAAAAATCTTCCAAAATGTAGCACAGGAGAAAACCGGCTGTGCAGAGCTCAAGCAGGAATTTTATCAAACTGGCAGAGGGGGCAGAAAAACCAACCACTTACTCGGTCACTCAGTTTTATTAAACGCATCTCGAGCCAGTTTTCATGTTCAGCCCCAGATTGCATGCTCTGACTAACCGGTGCACTGAGCTGTAAATATCTCTCTGTATTTTCTCAACACACAGTATAATCTTTCTCGCCCACCCGTGCTCTTTAGCTGTTTCAGGATTCCAGCAGATGAGGCTTCTTTCCTACTTACACAATACAGATACTCGGGTTTGCTTTGGAAATCTGTGCTCATGGATAGCAGAAATTAAGGGTTACCATAAGAAACTGCATCAGACATGCAATGTGCCTACAGCAGTGAAACTTAAATCTGGGTAAGATGTCACGTTAGGACTGCAGCAGACTGAGGCTCTGTGCAGTACAGTGATAGAAGGGTCCAAGTCCTGAGTCGCTCCCTGGAAGCACGGTAGAACGTAACTGGAGAAGGAGCTAAGGTGGCTAGGAATCTCAGGTCAGTGCCTAAAATTAAGTGCAATAAATCTGGTCTTGCACATGCAAAACAACATGCTCACGTTTACAAGAAGCATATCTGCACATTTATACTTCATATCTGCTTTTTGGTACAAAGCTGATCATACTCATACTTCACAATGACCAAAGGACAACGCTTAACTAAGGTTTACAACAAAATCTGGACACAGCAAAGCAGGTATACCTTCCTAGCTTTATTTTAAAAGCTATATATATATATATATATTTTTTTTTTTACTATGCACTTAATTCCAAATTTTTCAAAAATATCAATAAATTCAAACTTGAAGTATTCCTAAGAAATGAAACGCTTTGGATTAATGCTGTCAAAACAAAGCCGTTTGCTTCTATTAAAATCAAATGTTTTATTTCCAACTGATTTGATTATTAAAGCCAAACAGATTCCGAAAAGCACTGAACCTTTATACTGGATCCAATAAAACACTCAATTTACATTACAAAAACTAAATGAGATACATTAACTTGCACACATTTTCACTTTTCAATTGACTACAACAGTGCTACTCTTTCTTTCACTTCTGAGAAATATCTTCCTTTTCTGCCACAATGAAAATTAAAAGGCATATTCAGTATACCTCCTCCAGCATATCCATATTAATAGCCTCACAAACGCCTTGTATTACTGTTTATAGTTTGCAGCATAACCTTCCACAGATAAACACCAAATAATACTCATTTCTGATAACAAATATTTTCCTCAATGGTACTTGAAGGCAAAATAGTCTATCTGCATATTCCATTCAGTTTTATCAGTGTAAACAAAGGGAAAAAACGAACCCAGCTACAGTTGTTTTCAATGGAGCAGCACTAGTTAATCTTTCATTTTATTAGCACACACTGCATCTACAATGGGCAAGATTATTTACACCTCTCTGTGCTTGTACTAAATCCTCATTCAGCCCACATACATCCTCATGCTTGGATTTTAATGGAGACAGCATGATGGGGATGTAAGTGACCACTTTAAATGTCAGGGAAAGTGATTGTGAAGCTGTTAAGCAAAGAACGAGTCATTTATTTTGACTGAAAAATGATGCCATTGTTAGTACTGATATATAGCTAATTGGTCATTCACGTCTGTGGAATTCTACATAACATGGATAATTCTAAAAAGCTGACATTCTGTGGAGTAATGTTTCAGGTTAATACATTTGTTTTGTTTTCAGGAGGAAGACAAAATAAAAACAAAATAACAAGAGGGGTAAAGGAGAGAATTTCATATCACATAATGCATTTACTGGAAAATTCCTGCATTTATGAACTAGTATTTGGGAGAAAAAAGGAAATAATTCATGTTGATACACAGAAATCTGACAACTAAAAGATGTGCACTCTTGTCTCCTTGAAAATATGCTTCAAGCAAGATCCTTGGCAAAAGTGAGGGACTTTAAGATGGTTGGTTGGGTTGACCGCTCACAGATGTGCTGACATATGGAAGCCAGTGCCAATGCGATACAACCTGTTGTACAGTGTCAGCAGTATAATGACAGAACAGGTTGAACTCCTGCTAATGGCCATAAGTGCTGAAGGACAACTGTGACATCCACATACTTGCTACTTGTCTATCCTCTCACTACTCATCTGGACACAAGTTATAATTGCTTGACTATCAGTTACCATAAAATTGCTCATGATGATCTAACCTCCTATGATGTTTTTAATAACAAAAACTACACCATAACATACATGGCTAAAGAAAAATAATGCCCTCTAATTATTTATACTTCTAATTCCTTTCTTGGATTTGCTACAGGAAATTAAGTTATTCTTATCTAAGATCTGACACTGAGTTGGCAAGATTCTGCTACCGTGAGGTGCTGGGCAGGAAAAAAAACACAAGCTTGGCACATGTATCCCTAATAAAAAACAAGAGACATGCCTGTCTCATCTCTATGGTGTGAATGGTCAGGATTTAGCTCTCATTTTGATGTTTCATCTTTCTCTGCCTTACCTTCCCCTCAAAGGAAATGTGGCAGCATTCCCTTATGACAATGCACCAAGAACTCTGATACATGAGCAAAAAGCCTTTCTTAGGAGTGTCTTTGAAGGAGGTAATAGCTGACATGACAGAACAGATCCATTTCCCACTTGGCCATCAAATAAAAAAATATATAGTTCCTTATACCAAGTAATAGAAATTTCCTTTTCTGTAGAAATTTGTCTACCAGCTGGTAGCCCAGTAAATGCCTTTACACATGAGGTCCATGCAGAAAGCTGTAAGACCTTATAGAAATTTTCTCTTCATATGCACATCTCCTTCTTCTTTCTTCCTTTGATTCCTGATATTTTCAATAGTGTTCCACGATATCAAATTGTACAGGTTAATTACACAGAATATCAAGATTTAAAAAAAAAAAAACACCTAAAAAACAAAAACAAAAAAAACCTACAGACTTTTTTTTCCCCTCTGGCTCTAAATCTGTTGCCTTTGAGTTTCATAGAGCTCCCTGAACTCTTATGAGGGCAGTTGAATAAGTATAGCTAATTTATCTTCTATTATTTATTGTGTTCTCCTGTGGTAACATTTTTTAATTTCCTCTTCTGTCTGATCTCCTGATATTTAAGTCCCTCTTCACATGAAGTGTTGCTATCCCTGTCACCTTCCCTAAAGCTCGGTAAGGGCCTTATTTTGCAATGTTCTGTTTGGTTAACATGGGTGTTCCAGCTGCAGATACACCTTTGGCAGTCCTAATGAAATTACTGTTTTCCTTCTTTATTGTACCTATAAACAGCACTTACTTAGTTCATCAAGACCTCACACAATGCAAACACTTCTGCTGATCAAAATGTACAGATCTTCCTCCTGAATGGAAGAAGCAAACCCAAAGCTGAGAAGCAAAAGCAGATGAATCCTGCCAATGCACATAACTTAATTATGCCATTAGTCCACACTGTAGTCGTAAACCTGTTCTTTTGCTAACGTGTTCAGAAATTGTGGAAACCAACAAACTGCAGTGAATGCGTGTGATCTCCCAAATTCTGCTGCAGGAGGCAACGCAGCCTCCTCTGTCAGAGAGCCCCAGAACCTGAGGCAGCACTATCAGCAGGGAGCACCACGGTACAAGTGGGACCCAAAGTCATTTTTCACAATTGGTCAAGAAAACACCAACCTGGTGTTCTGCTGCTATTGCCTTTAAAAGGCAAAAGTCAAATGAGCAGAATAAGGAAGTTGGACATTTTTTTTATTTTTTTTTTTTTAAGATGGATTTTTCTCTACAACAGTATTAAAAGAAAAGCATCAAAAAGATTCCAAGCTAATAAATCTTGTTTCCTTCACTTCTTAAATCTGGTACAATGTTACCTATTTCTTCTGTGCATCTCTGCTTAGAAGTGACAGATGTGGAATGCTCCAAATGTTTTTTAGATTTCTCTCCTAAACGAATCAATAGTCCTAACTGTCTACAGTCTCAGCTCTGTCAGCCCCATATAAACCTCTACCACGAGTTCTATCTTCTGTGCATGAGGAATGATTAATACTCATTAGGAAAAACAAATAAGTAAAAACTAAACCTCTGTGGATTTAGTTACCAGCAATAAATCCTCAATTAAGAAAATATTTTTCCTCTATGTCAATGCAGCAACACAGTACCACTTAAATTATTTTGTTTGAAGCAGCTTTTCTAATATTATGTAACTCTTTCTTGGACTATTCATTTATTTACTGCAAGATTTACTTGCTACACAAATCCATGCTTTTATCCACCAATAAAAGTATCTAATGATAACCAATAAGGGAAATAAAATTTATGTCCTCTTAATAGATAAACGTTGCATTAGTCACTAAGTCTCCAGATAAGTCAGAAGTCTGCAATCCTAATATTCAGAATAGTGGAAAACAAACAGAAGGGCCCTGTAGCTATGTTCACAATCTGTCCTAGCAAAACATCTGACAGCTGCAACACTAACAGAATTAACAGTGGAAGAATTAGTACCAGACGCTAAACAGTTGCTACAGAAAGACTCATCCATTCCTTTTCTTCTTCCCTTCTTCTTCAACCTGGCTACCCCACCACTTGACAAAATTAACACTCAGAATTATTTTTTTTTCTTTTGTTATTAAAAAAAAAAAAAAGCACCATAAATACCCTTTCATACACAAGATGATGAACTTCACTCTGCCATCTCCCTAGACTCTTAAAGATGCAGCTTGCAGCTGAAAGGACTATGTCCCCAGTTCTCTTATTCTGAGCAGAAAACAAATCCACTTGCCAGTGTGTTCCCACTTGCAGGCTGTGGGATTCCACTCAGTGTCATTACAGAGCTGTCAACTGAACAAGGCAGCATCCGCTCCCTTCCATTACAAGCTCCCTGTCCACACCTAGCCACACTTCTGAGTGCCTTCAGCTGTTCCTTTATGCTCTTCCTTCATTCCCTGTCTTCTTTGTTCTTTTTCCACTGAGCACATCTCAAACGATTTGACTAAGGATGTCCAGATCAAGTGCTAGCATTCAGACTCATCCTGCAACATCTGAAGCAGACAAACTTTTGAAATCCTAGAGGGACAAGTTCCCCACCCCTCCACTCCCACAAAAAACAAACAAACAAACAAAAAACAGCCCTGGACATCAAGTTCAGAAGTTTTTCTACTACTGAACTGCAAAAAAGGGCGAGTGTCAGGAGTTAAAATATACAGCTTCTATCTCTCTTCTATACCTAAAGGGGAGCCAAAGGAACAAAGGGGACAGACTCTTTAGCAACTTGTGAAAGAACAAGGGGAAATGGTTTCAAGCTTTTTTAGGTTGGATATAAAGAAAAAGTCTTTTACAGTGAAAGTGGCGAGGCGCTGACACGGGTTGCCCAGTGATGTGGTGGATGCCCCATCCCTGAAGACTTTCAAGGTGAGGCTGGATCAGGCCCTGGGCAACCTGACCTGGCTTTGATGTCCATGTTCACTGAAGGGGATTTGGACTAGATGACCTTCAGAGGTCTCTTCCAACTTGAAGGATTCTATGATTCTATCTCGTGTCAATTGATCCAACACAAAAATAAGCCATCATTCTGCTCAGCGTGTAAAAAAAAATTTCAAGCCCATCAGAACAAATGTATACAATACATATAAAGAAACATTTTAAAAAGCTTAAAATACACTTTTTCTCTCCAAGCTTCCAGGTACAGAAGTGCTTTACCTGAGGGACTTAGACAGCTAGATAAATTTGTGTGTTTATATATAATTTGTATATAAATACAAAATCCTAATTGTGTTACCATGGACAAGCAATCGGTTTTGAAGGATCAGCCTTCTGCAACACATGATAAAAATGTTACTGGGAAATCACTGTCTTACTCAAAAGTCTGAAATCTGCACAATCACTCAGTGTGTTTTGTACACTACAAGCAACTTGTCAAATTAATGTCATGGTAAAGACAAATAACGGGGCTGTAAAGACAATTCCTGGGTCACTGACTCCAACTCCCAGTACCACAGACAAGTATATCTAATGTATTTCATAAACTCTTTACTGAAGAAAGTTACAGTCATATTCTTTGTAGTGAGACTGTGACAGATATTTGATGGAGAAAGAAGTTAAACAGAAACCAAGTTGCAACTGGACTCAGCAATCTTCTATGTGCAAGACAAAACTACATCAACAGCACTAGAAGTAAAAACAGCATGACAGAACATCACGTCTTATTTTAGTTATAGACAGTAAATGTACTCATTTGATAAAGATTCCCACTTCTACTACTATATATATCAATGCAGACTGATGAATTTGATAAATTTCTCTTTCTTCTTTCTTGCCCACACCGTCAGCAACAAAATAATCCAAAGACCAAAACCTCCAATCCTAACTGTGCAGGCATGTACTGTCCCTGAACACTTAACGTCGTGCTAACAGGATGTGGCCTTCATTACTGACACATGAGCCAAGAAGGGATTCATTTCAGTTAGGTTTGTTCTGGAAGGCTAACAAAAGTAAGAAGGGGATAAAAATATGAGATGGCAGAAGCTGACACATACATATCTAAACAGAAAGTATGCTACTCTCACAAAGAACACTGAACTTTTATCACACAGTTACAGTGTATGCTCATCTTAAAGATCAAAATATGATCAAAGAAAAAACAGATATCTAAAATATAACAGTTTCATCAACTGATGACTACACAAATACAAACACACAGGGCAAATACAAAACAGCTGTAATTTCAAAAGTGCAATGTAATCTGAAGTGCACCGCACTGTTATTACTTCGTAATGAGTTTGCTGACTTGGGCTTCAAAATATGCTTAATATTGTCCTTTCCCTTCCACCCTTGGTATTTACAGAGAAAAAGGTACTATTCCTAATTAACAATTTCCCTGCCAATTCTTTGCCAAGTTTTGTACTTATAATTACTTTCTGGAGTCATCCTCAAAACAGGAGAGCAAAGAATGTATCTTAACTTCCTTGTATATTTTTCTTCCAAGCAGATGATGCTAAGCAGAGAACACTACTATTTGATTCAAAGTCACTATAAGGACATTTCATATACACTTCCTTTTACAACCCAAAAGAACAAAAAAATAAGTCAAGTACAATAGAAAAAAAATGTGTAATACTAAGTCTTAAAAGTTGAAATAAGGGTAGTACGTGATTTCTGTTTCTGAATTACATGGTCTCCACTCCAGTCCAAAAGCTGATGTTTGCTTATAGCATATTTTAAATCCATGTTTGCACAACTATGTTACCCTGGAACTCTGCAGTAGTAAGTTGGAACATTCCTAACTCTCTTGCTGAAGAACACTCATGGAGTGTTTCTCGTTCTATTTACAAATATTGTAACAAACACATTAATATGAATTATTCTACATTTTTTAAATGTGAGACTCAGCTATAATATTGCCCATGTACTCTGCTTTTACCACTTACTTTGCTTGTAAAGTCAATATTAAAATATCTGCATCAACTTTTAAATGGTTCCTCCACAGGTGTTTTAAAAAGCAAGATTCTTTGCATCGTAATTGAAGATAACAACAAAGTTTACCACTGTAAGTATTTTCCACACCAAGACACAGGGGTTTCTTTAGGGCTTCCAAGCTCTTTGCAACCTGTAGTCATATTCCATTTCAGCATTTCTTATGTCTTTATTAGTTATAACCTTTTTAATTCTGAAATGATGCCAAGGACAGACATCACAGCAGAGGTTCCCCATTTCAAGGCCCGCCTCAATGCCTACCCGTGCAACCTGGTGTAGGGAGCTGCTTTGGCAGGGGGGTTGGACTCAATGATCTCTAGAGGTCCCTTCCAGCCCCTACAATTCTGTGATTTAAAAGCTTACTCTTTTTTTTTTTTTTATTGTTTAAAGCATTTGTGCTTCTCACAATACTAGTACAACTTTAAGCTAATATACAGCCTTCAACAAAACCTGAAAGATGATGGTATTTGTTTGTTTTAGCAAGTCCTCTGCTGCTTTTTTAAACTCCAGTGAAAGCCCACTGCACATCAGCAGTGAAGGGTTGAGACATACATTTCATAAAAAGCAAGTACAGCCTGGAGTGGGAACAAGGAATCCTGTAACATTTAAACACAAAGGTGGTATTCTCTGGATCACTTAGTAAAATGCTAAGGGCATACTAGAAAGCACAGCAGACATAGTACACTTAGAAACATATCATGGTAAATTTAGGAAAAAAAGAACAGATTTTGATAAGATACTGACAATACATACTTTTGACAAAGCTGGCTGAACAGTACTTTGGGAGAAAGAGGACCTCTTCCAGCCTCTCTCATGCTGTGAAGGAACAAGAACATCGCTGAAGTCAAGGGTCCTGGGCTAGAGAGGTTTACCACCAAAGGATCCTTCAAAGCAAAAGTAAAATGTGCATCAGATTTCAAAAGAGTGAGACAAGTCTTATTTTAGGTTAATATATTTATCACAAAGAATAAAGCAACTCTTAGTCTTAGAGGGTTTTACTTTTTTTTTTTTAAA
>VXAB01007000.1:56567-103981 GCA_013399175.1 Odontophorus gujanensis
ACACAGGGGTTTCTTTAGGGCTTCCAAGCTCTTTGCAACCTGTAGTCATATTCCATTTCAGCATTTCTTATGTCTTTATTAGTTATAACCTTTTTAATTCTGAAATGATGCCAAGGACAGACATCACAGCAGAGGTTCCCCATTTCAAGGCCCGCCTCAATGCCTACCCGTGCAACCTGGTGTAGGGAGCTGCTTTGGCAGGGGGGTTGGACTCAATGATCTCTAGAGGTCCCTTCCAGCCCCTACAATTCTGTGATTTAAAAGCTTACTCTTTTTTTTTTTTTTTATTGTTTAAAGCATTTGTGCTTCTCACAATACTAGTACAACTTTAAGCTAATATACAGCCTTCAACAAAACCTGAAAGATGATGGTATTTGTTTGTTTTAGCAAGTCCTCTGCTGCTTTTTTAAACTCCAGTGAAAGCCCACTGCACATCAGCAGTGAAGGGTTGAGACATACATTTCATAAAAAGCAAGTACAGCCTGGAGTGGGAACAAGGAATCCTGTAACATTTAAACACAAAGGTGGTATTCTCTGGATCACTTAGTAAAATGCTAAGGGCATACTAGAAAGCACAGCAGACATAGTACACTTAGAAACATATCATGGTAAATTTAGGAAAAAAAGAACAGATTTTGATAAGATACTGACAATACATACTTTTGACAAAGCTGGCTGAACAGTACTTTGGGAGAAAGAGGACCTCTTCCAGCCTCTCTCATGCTGTGAAGGAACAAGAACATCGCTGAAGTCAAGGGTCCTGGGCTAGAGAGGTTTACCACCAAAGGATCCTTCAAAGCAAAAGTAAAATGTGCATCAGATTTCAAAAGAGTGAGACAAGTCTTATTTTAGGTTAATATATTTATCACAAAGAATAAAGCAACTCTTAGTCTTAGAGGGTTTTACTTTTTTTTTTTTTAAATAAAAGTCTGATGTCACCTAAAGACCTAAACAGTGAAAAAGCAAGCTTATTAACTAAACTGCAATAGTTACCATACCCAGCAATTCTCAGTGAACGAACAGGCTGTTAACCAGTAACTTTTTTAAAAAGACTATGTCCATTATTCCTGAAATTAAGTGAAATATAGGAACGAGGTCTTTTTGCCACGGTCTGCGTGGCAAAAAGCTATTCATAAGGGAACTTTCTACTGTTTTCTTCCCTGAAACTAATTAGTAACAAACATAATTAAATCTTATTTATTCAATCCGTTTTTCAGAATATAAACACCAAGAGAAAGTTTGCTTCGTACACTCCTTGGTTTATCTGTTTTAGTCTTCTTCCCATGTGCATTGAGCTGAGTGCTGCATACCGAAATTTTCACACACCCAGCAGCCACAGAAAACTACACTGCTCCCCCAGGAACGGTGTCAGGATGGCTCAGGCTGCAGCTCACAAGCGAAGGCTGACAGCAGAACAGTGTAGGCCAGCCATTTTGGGGGCAACCTGCAGGACATGGCACCAGCCTCTCCTGTTAAGACTCGCACCTCCCAGCAGGGCACAGGGCTGCCAGGACCTGACCTGCAGCCATGTCTGGGAGCAAGAGATGCTCCTGAGCAGCTTTGGGGCTACCTGTGTTTTGAAAGCCGCAGGCCATCAGCCCTCCTTCACATGCACCTAGCTGCATCCTTGGTTACGGTGCCTACTGGTCTCCTGATCCTCACAAAAATGGATTACAATTTCCAGACAAACTAGTGAGGGTGCCTCTTCTAAAAGCAATACTGAACGAAACATGTGATCTATGGATACACACAGACATAAAGTAATCACATCACATTATATACACTATCAAAACATGAGAAATACCCTTTACCAAGCACAAAGCAAGGAGTTCCTCCATTAGCATCAGCTAGGCTACTGAGTCCTCTGACTCTCTGCTCACATAGACAGGTCACAAAATACATTCTGTGCTCCAAAGAGCTTACTTACTTTGTAAGCACGGTCATTAAAGAGAAAATAAATCTTTCAACCTTACGGCTGTGTAAGGTTCACATCACACATAAACCAACATACCATTGCTTTTCTGAGCCTCCAGGCACAAACAAGCTCCAGACTTCAGTTGTGGCTGGGGAATAACTTGGTGAAACATGTTGCTGTTCAGAACTGCCATTAGCAGTAACATAGATAAACAGTGCAATTTCACTGTTGCACACTGCTTTTGCCTGGAGAAGCTATGAGCAACACTGACAACAATATACAGAAATCTTCTGTAATTTCAGCAGAATCTGAAAGATTCCAACCTTTCAATCCTTACCACCACCAGAGAGCTCCCAGCAACCAGCAGAAAAATAAAAGAAAAAATATACATATGAAAACCCTGCAAACTCCTTTCTTTAACTACCAGAGGGAAAGGAGCATTATCTTAACTCCATCTGCCAACAATGTATTATGAAAATGAACACCTCCAAGAAATGACAAGGTACAACAGCATGTTGATCATAATATTTCTTTCCCATATGCCTCCAATGAAGTTGAGAACATTTAGTTCTCACTAGAATTTTGTTACTCTCAGTTTAATTCTCCATCTGGGAAGCATGCAGTACATTTTACAAGCCTCATCAACGTAGAGCTGAGGCAGACCAGGATAAAACATTTCATCAACACTTTATAGAGCCAGAAATACTCTTCCCTGTTTCTCATTTTGTTTCTTCAATGTAATACAAAGATAAGCCACTCTTTCTTAGGGTTGAGCATTATTTGCTAGTTCAGCTTTAGCTAGAAAATATGAAAGGAAGTGACTATTCCCCTTATTTCAGAGCAGAACAATTGGTTTTGTAACAGGAGTGAGTTCACAGATATCATAAACTGGCTGAACTACTAACAAATGGCTGTATCACCCTGGCAACACCTGATCTCATCTATGATTCTAGACAAAAAGAAACAGGAGAGTAAAAGTTTGTCTTTAACAGAGATGTGATTTTCTTGCTCCAGCTTCTTCCCGTGTTTGCCCAAATCTGTATTTCTCACTGCATACTTACCAACTGGGAGTCTGAAGTATGACAGATTTTTAACTTCGTTCCTTTTTCCTTCATCTCGTACATCAGTTCATTTAGTATGTGAGTCTGTGCCAAATTCTTGAAGAAAAAACAAACAAATCCACAAAAACACACCAATCTTTTTACTACCCAGTTTTTTTTATTCAAAATTCAGACATATTTAATAATGTGCAACTGAGGTTTAAATCAGTAGAAAAAGCTGGTATCATCCTTACAAGAGCTATCATTAATTTCAGACTTTCTAAAATCGTATCTAATTCTGCTTCTGCAATTCTCAAGTATTTCTGTATTAATAAGATTGTTATTGTTGAACAACGTTCTTGTTTATTTTGCTTTTGTTTCTTTGATGGTGAGGACACTAATAGGAAAAAGCATTTGTTTCTGTTAAAATCTGCAGCCTTCCCCATAGTGCTCCAGCTTTTTTTTTTTTCCCCTTTATTTTTGGTTAATGTTTGCTGCAGATGACTTAAGTTTCCTCAGTGCCCTATGTCCAGTCAGAGAACAATTTGTAGTAAATTTTTAAGAGTGTAGTAATTACTTTCTATAGCCACCATCGTAACTGTTAAGAGAAATGTGCCAGTTCAGAACACCTTTGTAGCAATTTAATTTTATTTGCTCAATCCTTACTGCAGATACACACATACACATCTCTGTCCAACCAGTAGGCATTGAGATGTTCCCATATAAAAGCCAGTAAAGCTGCTGCTATTTTAGGGATGTTGGATTAGTTGTACATCCAAATCAATAAAAGTTTGCTCAGATTGTTTATTCTGGTCAGAAAAAAAACACTATAATCAATAAAAATATGCACAAAGTACCATTTTTCACACCCACCAGTATGTTAAATACCGTGCATTACTCATGACTGCCTAATGCTGAACGACAAATAAAACCATATGCTAGAGTACAACCCACACATGTATGCAGCGTGTAACACACGACATATTCATTTGTCTCAGTACTTTGAAAAATGCTACTGATCCAACAACTTTTTTTTTTTTTAATAAAAGGAAATATTGCATAGATAGAAAGGAGTGAAAAGAATTTGAAAAGGACATCCTGAAAGCAGAAAGTGGCAACCTTCAGAACCTTTCACGAAGCCCAGAGTTTATGAAGATTAATATTTCTGAAGTCTATAAAGAGAAAACTGTACGAGCTTTCCATCTTACCTGCATGACAGCATTAAAAAAGCACGTATTTCCTAAGTTATTTATTCCTTTAACTGGAACTGATGTACCATTTCCAGAAGTTCTCCCTTTCAGAATTTCACTTGTTTCGCTGCTTTCATCACGGAGTCGTATGATTTTCGATGAACCTGTAGTTAAACTATAGATTAGCATTACTTGATAGTTTAAACAACTCAGTCCTTCTCTGGATTATGTTTATCATTTTTGACATAAGCTGAAAGACACCCTGATGGTACTCTAAGTCACTTTACAAAGTCTTTAAGAAAAAAAAAAAATGAGACATCAACAGTTAAAACTCCGGAAAAGAAAATTCTCAGAGCTACATATATCTGATGAACACCTTTCTCAATAATTAGATCGTCTCCCAAGACTTTAGCTTCTCCATTACATAAAAAAGAAAGAAGTAGAATAGATTCTGTTAGCTTATTAACAGGAAGTTTAATGCATGTTCATTAGACACACTGGAAATGCCATACAAGGGCTGCTTCTTGGTGCATTTATAGAGAAGTAACCAAAAGTTACCACCTGATACTGCACATCTTTACTAATTTTTGTGCTTTTCTTAAATGGCCTGGTTCAGCTTGGCCAAGGCAGTTGAATTTGAGTTGTTATCAGCTTTCTCAAACACTATATTTGCTCCCCCACTCACCTCCCTTTGTAACAGCCTGAGGAGTTGCTAGTAAAACCCAAATGCATACAACGTTATTTTAATTTTAAACCACAAGAATTTGATAAAGCTGCAACGGAATATGCTACCAGCATAACATCCATGTGTTTTCCTATTTCTCTTATTATTTAAATAGATTGGGGCAGCAAAGTTAGACAGTCATTAACTTGTAGCCTAGAGGTAATGGAAAGACTTGAGATAACAATATTTAGCCTGGAATTCTACTAGCAACTTTCATATTGTCATGGTTGCAGGACTAAATATGAACATTACTGACATCTGCGGCGTCTTAAATATTGATTAACAATGCATGTCAATGTAAACGAGTTATGGACTTAATAGATGCCAAGAACTGTGATGCTGCAATCTATGCCTTGACATACGAATTCATGTATTTGTTCTAATGAGTTTCACATTGAAGTCTCATTAAAGTGTTCTTGAGAAATAACTAACCAGCCTATTTACGTTAATGAAATGCTCATGCCAAAAGGTTCCTTAATGTACGTTCTGGCATAGTTTCTTGCTTAGAAGATGAAAAAATATAAAACAAGTCATTAAAATATCTGTTTTATCTGCAACAAGCCTCTGATGCAGTCTGTCTGCACCCTGCAGTGCCATCAAGGCACAATTATTTTTCTGAATTGCAGAATTTCTGAGTTTGTCGAAATGCAACAAGAGGTGCTTTGCTGTTCAAAGATATTTTTAAATGTTCCTAGTAGTACTGCTTACACAGTTTTAAAAGATTCTCCATTCCACCAGTGTGGAAAATGAAGACAAGAGCTAAGAAAGACATTAAATCCTCTTTGAAAAAAGCAACATGTTTTTGAACACCGTAAACAACAAACGGCTTGGGAGCTGCTCACACCCAAAAACACTCGCTGTCTCATGGGCTATGAGAAGTAACGTTTTTTAATTTACATTGCATGGGGTTATGCTGAAGTGTCTGATGCTCTCTCATCCACAAAGAACTCCAAAAGAATCTTAATGGGATAAAGGGAACCCCAAGTATCTGCAGCTTGAAGGCACTCCTCGCTCTCAGAAATTTGATGATGTTATTGTAGACTTCTTCCCTTTGGAAAAGTGCACACAGAGAAGAGCGGGAGAGAAGAGATGGTTAAAAAGAAAAAAAAAGCCAAAATTGTGTAAATAATTTGTATATTAGTATACCACAGTTGTTGCATTTATCCATCGGCATTCAAAAACATCTGGGACAGCATCTTAAAGTAAACAATGTTCACAAGGCCATCTGGACAAAACTGCAGGCAAAAATTAAAGCATAAGCATATGGAAAAGCAGATTTTTCTCTTCCCTTTAGCAGTACAGGATGACAAATGTCAAACCTAGATCTGTCCACGCTTCACTGTGCTATGCTTTGCAGCACCACCTGGCTCTCCTTGCACAGCCACCAAATATGGACAGCACCGCCACAGCGGACCATATCTGCAGGGCAAACTCGATAAAAGCATTTCACTTCATGGTTAAATGGAAACTTCACACAAGTAGCAAGGCTCCATTTGCTGAGCCTCGCATATAAATTATTTAAGGGGGAAAAACAAAGCCACAGCATCCAGTTTTGTGATAAGGGCTGAGTGAAAATGCAATTGCAAAGCACAGTGTATGAGAACCAGCCATACAATGTCACAAAGCTGGACAATTAGTACAGAGGTGAGGAGCAATAAATTAAGAAAAGGCCTGTATGTTGGTACAGAAATCTAGGAACCTCCTGTCATTAAGAAGGTTTTAATTACCTTCTCTTGATTTTTCAGAAGATTTTACAAGCCCATTTCACTAGTTTTATTTATCTGTGGAAAAAAAACAGTGCTTTTCCTTTACGATCCCTATCTGCCATCTAGCTCACTCCATGCAGATAAATATTTTAAGGGACATAAAAAGAGCCAGAGGAAGGACAGCGGTTTTTAATTGAACTCTGCTCAGTGTCCCCAGTTTGAGGATAGATGACAGACAGGCCTAAAGCTGAATGTTTAGTTGACATGTGATGAGTTGGCCAGTCTTAATAGAAGATGCTGGTGATGCCTGCAATAGCTAGTACTCGTACAGCTTGGGGCTGGAGGGTCCTTCTGCAATATCAACCCACGGCTACAAGCCTGTTATTAATCAAAAGACCAATATGTAATTTTTTAAAGTGAATTTGCACTGAACTGTTTCAGTGCACTTCCTGATCTAATCTTGCTATTTTGTAATGTTCTCACAGAAATGCTTTGGGATATGAAAAGTGATTTTTAAGCCAGCATGGATAAAATAATTTTAAGAAAAGGACTATCAAAAAAACTCTACCGTACATGAGGACCTAAAACTCCTGACTGAATTGCACTTGGTGAAAGGAAGAACTGCCATCCACCCAGCCACTGGCAGCAGTAACTCTTACAGAGGAACTCCTGCCAGCCTTAACAAAAGCAAAGTGGGTGATAAGTGTACAAGTAATGAAATTCATCACCTCATTTCTGTCTGCAATTCCCTATTGCATCTTTTAGAGATGACACAGGTCCACTCAGCCTCTCTGCCTTTCTCAGACAGGGTCGGCATCAGCCCCAGGCAGTCATCAGTGACTTCTCTCCTACTGCACCGCAGAGAATTAATACTGTGCCACTGTTTTCTTCAGCTTCTCTACCTCCATCTGCTAACCTATATCTCACCTTGTAGGCTCTGAGAGTAGGGAACATCACAATCGAACAGCACTGGCCTTACAGGTACATGGCAGAGATCAAGCCCTACTTTGATGCGGAGAACAATTCAGCTCATGAATGACAAGTCACCAGACCAGGTGCAAAAGCAACACTGTGCTGGCACAACCACTTGCAAAAGACGTTCAGAAAAATTATCAGTGGTCCTGTACCTGTTTGTTCTTCAGCACTGCAAACATTTGCAGTATATGTGAACTTTTATACCTCTCTTACTGAAAGTGAAACGTGCCTGGGGGTGCAGATGGTACACAAGCAAAAATGTAAATGACATCCAATTTTTCTTTCAGCTTGGGGAGTACGCATTTTTTGCTCATCTTTTCAATATAACTGCTGCTGTGTTTTTTTTGTTTTTTTTAATTAAAAATGAGGGTTCCAGGAATATGCTCTTTTATTCCAAGGTCAAGCATTTTCCATTGAATAGAACTCCAGTACTTCAGTTGAAGGTCTTCACAGCAGAAGCAAGGTTAATAGATTTCCTTTCTTTTACCAAGTTCTCATCGTGCTGTTTTACAAAATGCTACTAAATTGTCTGTCACTCCTTTTTTATTCAAAAAATTCATTTTTTTCCAACACTGTACAACAATGAGAATCCAACCCTTAGAAAAACAGAACTGTACTAATCATAAACAGTCCCTAGTTTCATGTTTTAAAGGATTGATTTCTCCTGTGGTGTCCCTGTCCTACCAACTTTATTTCTAAGATCCTGTCAGACTGCTATAAACTAAAAAACTCATATGCGTAGAATGAAAGAGCAACCTACTCAGCCATCAGTGCTGATGCTCCATGGTCAGATGGGCAGAGCTACACCTCACAGGTAAGTAAGCACACACACAGGAAAGGGAAAAACCTATGGCTAAAAATGACAGAATGTCTATTTTAAGTAAAAGTGAAAAATCTAAGACAGGCAACAGAAATGCTGAAGTGTACTTCAAATTTGGACAGTCTACATATTCTGCATTGTTTTTCCAGTTGCATTTACATTTTTCATACCATTTGTTTTTCCAGACATGTTAAAACCCATTACTCATACTGTAAAGTCATATTTATTTTTTAGTTTTTCCTTTACACCAGTTATACCCATTAAAGCAAAAAATCAAGTTTTCAACTTTCATCTGTTGGCAAAAGCCAGGTAGCTGAACTGAACAGTAAAATCTCACTCCTCTGCTTAACCTTCCAAATAACAAAATTAACTACAGAATTCGAGAACAGGTACTCTTTCTTTTCATTCTATTGCCATACAAACAAATTTAATTAACTGCTCTATAAAGAAATTCAATATGCAATCCTACATCTTCCCCAATGTCTAGTTTGGCTTTTATAAGGAAAAACATGCACTTTTAAAACCACAAAACAATTTATTTTCTCCAGCAAATGAACAGGCACCCAGCAAGCAATGTCTCAGCATGGTTTCTATGTAGTACATGTGCATTATGTCCATGTGAAGCTCACAAGTGTGCCACACTGACAATACTGCACCTGCCTTTCTGTGAAAATCATCATGGCCTGCTAACCTTTTCCACAAAACAAATTTCTGGGTGGTACACCCTAGAAAGCAATCTTGCTTTATTCTTCCATCTTGTGCCCAACATGACCTCTTAACCAAACAAACTCCTCTACAGAGAGGGGGAGGAAAAAAAAAAAAAGAAAAAAGGAAAAGAAAAAAAAAATAGCAGGCATGGCTGGGTACAACAAACCATAGGATCAGATGCGAAAATCACACAGCTGCAAGCATTCTTTTGGGAACCCAGCACTGGGATTTATCTCAATCGCTTAATGTAATTACAAAAGTCAGTCATGTAGTAGTAATGTAATTTGCACATTTTTACAGCTGAAGTGAAGTTGAATCTTTATGAGAGGCTGAGTGAAAAGCAGGGATCCTGCTGCCACACTATTCCACCACATTAGTACCAAATGACAAGCATTTTGCTTTTGTTTATTTTCCAGGCTGCATTAATTAAGAAATCTATATAACCATCCCTTACACGTTGAAGCAGATTATTTTATCTTTAAATGACTCCCATGCTCTCAAGAATTAAAGAAAAAAAAAAAAGAAAAACCCCTAACAGCCCTCATCTGTTATTTAGATCTACACTCTTACTGCATTTCTGTAGAATTTTTGACACTAGGCTACTTGAATTGTAATGAAGCACCACACCGACCAGTCATTAGCATGAAAAGAAATCCAGATATAAGATGCATTTTTATTACAGTGCAACACTGGGGTATGAAAAATAAGTAAATATGTTCAGTTTGGCTCTTTTTTAATTGAAGGCAGAAACAGAAAAGCAGTGGGATGAAGTATAAGATTAATTTTAAAGAAATGAAAAAGTAAGTTGTGAGAAACAAGCACTGTAAAACTGACAATAGTTTGTATTTCCAGGTTTAAAAACAGTAGTTTATTATTGACTAATATGCAATATATTTAATTTTTTTAATCTAAACTAAGAATTTAAAGTACAACTTACACTGAAAATATCACTGTAACATGAAATGAAATGCTACACCTAAAACAAAATAAAACATAATAAATAATAAGGTAATATAAGGTAATAAATAACTCATGAGTACTAGATTTAATTTTCACTGCTGTGAGTTGTGTCTTTCATTTTCTGAACAGCTTTGATTATGCTTTGATTTCTGATTCTATTAAAATATGTATTTGAAGGTATTCTGGCTTTAAGAAAAAATAACTCTTAAGCTACATTTCCCCACTTCAAGCATCTAGTGTTACAATGTAAATATCTGACATAAAAGAATGCTGTTGAATTTACAGAAGTGAAACACAGATCATAGGATCTGTTTCGAAATCTTTGCTGAAACACCTATCATTTATTCATCATTGTATCAGTGTCTCCTAGCATCTTCCAGGAGGTAGCTGGGACCAAAGGAACCAACAATGCCAGTCAAACAGCTTCTTCCTATTTTCCTTGCTTCCTGAGAAAGTCTGACAAGGTACCTTTGGGCCAATATTGACAGAGCTCAAACTGAACATCTTGGCATAGACACTTCTGAGGGTTGCCAGCATCCCATCTTGGCATAGACACTTCTGAGGGTTGCCAGCATCCCAGCTCAGAACATATATCCTCTGACTTCTGCATCAGCTTACACCAGTCGAGCCTCAGCCCCTGTCTGGAATGGCACAGGCAACATGACCGCTGCCCAGGAGCCATCCCCACACACAGGAGAGCACACAGTGGGGCACACTGGGGAACTGACCCAGGACAGAACTAAGCCAGCACAAATCCTGCCCCTCTCAGCTTTCTACATCAACTCCCTCTGCTGCCTTAGGGACAGTGAAGGAGATCGGGAAAAGAGGGAGTAGGAACACACAGCAAGGCCTCTCTTCTGAGGTAGCACAGGCCCCAAAACCTCACAGACACGGTGTGAGGCACCGGACTGATTAAGCTGTCAACAATGTAAAACTGCACTACATCACACTCACTGCCTTGTGTTCACTGTAAAAGCCAGCCTGACCTCACCAGCTATACTGATTACCAGAGCTACACAGCAGTCTCTGCTACAGCACCTTGTGTTTCAAGGCACCACAGCAAGCAGGGAGGACTCTCTACAATCCTGACACAACATATGCAACCAAAGACTAAAGTTGGATGATGGCTAGCTCTTAACTTCGATCCCTGGCTTAAGAAACTGGTTTATATCAAACAAAAAAAAAATAGTAAAGAAATCATTCCTCCTTCACAGAAGAAAAAAAAAAACATTTTTATCTCCAGTTGTACCTAGCAGATACTTAAAAGAAATACATGTGTCTACAAAACAGTATCAAAACAAAACACAAATACATATATAGAGGAAATACACTTCGTCCTGTTCTACTATAAACCCCTGACTGTTAAGACAAGCTTACTTTTTCTGAACTTGTTCGGAATTGTGCTTGTTTAATTTAAGACATTTTGCAGAAGAGTAATTTTCGAAGCCCCCAACTCTGAAAACTTCAGATGTCTTCAAGTTCCACAAATAAATATTCCAAAACATGAAGCACAAAGAATCCTATAACTTCTGAAAGTCTTACCCAGAAGTTCAAATCTAGAATGAAATTGTTTCCATTAAATTAACTGAGACAAACACTACGGTATTTTAATCTGTAAGGAAACTGCAAGCCCAATTTATGTCCACATGAAAACTTGAAACTGTAGCTATGAATGAATGTGAAATCACATACTGCATTTTCATTATTCCAGGAAAAAAGATGCAAAAAGGAACAATTCATACACTTATTACCAATAAATTACTCAGTGTAGAACCTGTGACCACATAAATACAAAATATGAATTTCTGAGTGACACCCAGATTTTTTCCCCTCAAGAAGTACTTACTACCTATTAGAACTAGCAAGATCTGTGTATAAGCAGCATGAGGAATAATAGTCCAATCCAGTACAGCACTCTTTTCCAATCTTACTTCCAACCAGGTGACTGCTGATCTCTGCTAAAATCTGCAGCCAACTGTTTCACGGGCTTAGTTAAGCTTTTTTTTTGTGCGTGTGAAGATAATCTGAAATCTGATGTCTCTCAAAAGTCAAAAGCCAGAAGTGTTCTAGTGCGTGTTACAGTAGGGATGAATAATGGGGATTATCAAGAGCAGACAGCTGAGGGACACACATACAAAGTTCTATCTGCAATCATATTTATCAATAAATACAAGAAGCTCCTAAAGTAAGAAAATAATTTAACATCATTTTCTTTTAAGAGAAATAAGCATTATATAAAAATTCAACTACACCAAAGAACAGAATGCATTACAGTCAATGACAGAGTACTATGAGATCCTCTTCCACTAATTTAATTAACTACGGAAAACAAACCTGAATCAGAAAAAAATTAAAGATGTTACACATTCATACCACAAAAATTCAATTCATTAATTCCTCTACATTGTTTTTATGCATTAATTTACATGGCACGTATAATAGGTATATAATACTTAAGGTATAATATTTTCTCTACAATAAACTGCTACATCTTCATTAAAGATAAACCTTGGGAAAACCATCCTACAGCGCCCAATATACTTGAAAAAATCATTCATGCTGGAGAAAAGAAATTCAGTTGTTTATAAACACCACTATGATAAGCATTACTTGCCCAAATAATTGAGCAGTTAAAAATTGTATTACGCTCCCAAACTCATAAATAATTTTTGAATTAAATGCTTAATATGACACAAATTCTGAAATACTCCTTTTTTAGAGGCAGTATATTACACACATCCTGGATAAAGTTATCTGTATACACTTACTTGGATCAGCTCTAGAACCATGTTTTTGAAGAAAGTCAACTATCTGAGCCAAAGCCTTTTTGTTGCAATGTGTTGATAGCTCTTCATCGCATTCGTAACACCTAAATGAAAGAGGAAGTGCACTGGAATTCAGGATATCTGTATTCACCTTCAAGTTTTAACTGACCTTTAAAAACACCTTACACAAATTACTTAAGCTCTACGTCTCAAATCTTGGTGCTAAAAAGAGGAGAAAAATTAAACCCCCCCATCCCACACATGTTCTTCTTTAGATCAGTCCTAATTCACTTCAAAATTAACAGATTTAATTAATCTCAATTTAAAGCCCTGCAAGTGGTCAGATGGAAACAAGCAGGAAAGACAAACTCCTAAAATCAATTGTAGGGTGAATATCCTGAAAGAAGAGTACCCACACAAAATAATGAAGGTGGACAGAATATTTTTGGACAGATTATCCAGATGGTATAAAGACACCTGATAAATTAGGAAGGGCTCATCTAGAGCTCCCCAGGGGAAGGATCTCCAACAAGAGATCCTTCCCCAGTCGTGGTCAGCCCTTAAATGGGATCTGGGAGAGCTAGAGCCAGACTCCACCCCTTCTGGACACACAGGTGATTTGCCTTCACCTGTGCTTCTGTGGGTGACTCATTGCTTGCCTCAGGTGATCAATCAGTGGTTCAGGCCATGATTCATCAGTTTCCATACATCAATCAACTCTCTACACAACACAACAGACTCACAAACTGCTATGCCAGTATGCTGTAATCTTCTTCCATGGCAATGAAGTACACTGCCCACTGTAAAAATCATTCAGTCCACAAAACAGTGGATATTTTGTCTACTTAATAACTGACACACAAGAAAAAAGGTAGGTAATGAGACTGAATGTTGCTTGGCAGGAATAAACCTGTGTGTGGACAAAGAAGAAAAAACACCTCTCATGGGACGGGCAGGAAGGAAGCTTACCAAAACTCCTTTTACTTTTACTTGATTTGTGATCTCTCTACATACCTAGGACAAACTAATTTTCTCTACAGAAAGCCTGCTTCTTTCTTCTACAGAGATTTATACAAATAGCTTATTTTATCTGCTGGAAGTATTCTTTATAATGAAAAGACACTGCTCTTAGTTAGGAGCAATCCATACACACAAGCACAGACAAACTCTTCCTACTCATTCTTACCATATGATCCATGTACTGAGACTGATAACGATGCAATGAGGTTCTGCACGTGCTGTTTGGAAGTGTTTTAGAGAATGCTGTCCCTCTGAGTTCTTGCTACATCCCTAAAAATGGGGTAAGAACAAAAGGGAAGTCAGAAATGAGTATATAGTTTGCTAAATAAACTACAAAAACTTTACTTTCCAAAATGAAGCAGAAAGCTATAAAGCATAATAATACTCATTCTCAACAACTGAGAGAACTTAACATTCAAAATAATTCAGTGTGATAAAGACATAAATTAACAATTTTGCAAAAATAAGTACATTTTCTTTCTTCAGAAAAAACAAGAAATCTCATTTCAACACAAAAACAGTATACCTCATATTTTCTATTTGGCAAAACTATTCAACATGTTTTGAATTAAGAGATTCCTATCCTTTGAATGAGTATTGTCAATATAAAGCCAATTATGCCATTTACAAAGGTTTACAAAAAAAAAAAAGTGAATAACTGTGTAGCTCATTTGGTCTGTGGAATATCAAGGTAACCTTCACTGCTCAAGATTGCTCATACATTCCAAGCAGCAAATGCAAAAGGCATATAAATTGTTGTCTTGTTGTTTTTGTTGTTGCTGTTTTCCACTAAAAGGCTACTCAGAATACAACACTTACAGCAAATTCAAGAGAAAACATCTGCAGTTTTTCAAGTATCTATAGAGTGGGACTTAGAAGAGTAAGGAGGAATACTGGTCTCTGAATAAGATGTGAATTTTAGAGGCTATTGACTGCATAAACATGAAAAAGCCCATGGATTTAACTGCTTTAAAAGCTTTCCTTAGCTATAAATTTTCAAAGATAATCTACTAGTCCTCCTCAACTATCTTCCAAAGCCTGCTAATAGCACACTTCTTTCCAAAATTAAATCAATTCAGATAATCCCAGTAGAAGCTGGCATTTGTTCTTACTACAGAGTAAGATCCATAGACTGTCTAAAAAAAAAAAAATTGTGAAACGTTTTCTTCTAGGAAACTATCAGCTGAAGGAAGCACGACATCGCTTGTAAACTCCATTTTTCAGTATCAGGCTTTACTCCAGTCACAGGCCAGAAACACAAGCTCTTAGGGCCAGGACCTTACATTTTAAACTCTGAGGTCACAATGTGACATTGTAACTGATCCAGACTAATAGCTATGTATCACAGATAGCAAGCAGCATTCTCACTTCCCTGCAGTTCCTTCTCCCAGGGTTCAAATCTAGCAATTGAGTGTCTGCAGTATAAACTGATTCAGCAATTTGCACATTCATTTATTCATTCATTTGTATTTGCAGTTATCTTCTGCCAGATGAGCCAGCTCAACTGATGTATTTTGCAACAGTACAGTTCCTGGAGCTAATTTTCCATATGTGGAAATGCATGCAAATGAGGAACGGAGCAGAGGTGGAACTACCAGTTGTAATGCAAAGCTGCACCTAAATAAAGCTAACCCAAAATACTGCCAAAGCCAACCAAGAACATAAGGCCACATCCTGCTCTATTAAAGAAGCTGAAGCATGGATTCTCACAACTAAGCACTTAGGTCACACTGTTTCATTGCAGGTAACAACATGCCAGGCCAACAGGGTCTACATCATCCTTTAGAAAATCAGGGCCTATCCACCTCTGAATTCAGAACACATGCTTACCTGAGAGCCACACTTGAGACACAGCCATATGTCTGAAGGTGCCACAGGCTCACCATCACTCATCCGCCTTTCCTTCAGACACTCAGAACATATTGACCAAATATTCTGAGCTACAGCTCTCTTCACATGATGCACATCCACTGCTTGGCTCACATGCTGGCAGGTTAAGCCTAAAGAAAACGACACTTTGAGCAATTAAAAATAATAGTTAGGAAAGAGAGCATACAGACATTAAAGGAGCACAGTCTTTAACAATTAGCATTAGTAAAGGTTCCCACACTGTAATCGCATGTAATTATTTTTGGCCAAGCGCAGGACTTTGCACTTGCTTTTGTTGAACTCCATAAAGTTTCTGCCACCTCACTTCTCCAGCAGGTCTAAGCCATTCTCAATGGCTGACCTACCCTCCAATACATCAACTCCTCTCCCCAGTTTGTTGTTAGGATGATGATGAAGATGACAAAGAGTGCAGCCTCACAAGAACAGCACACAGCTCTCTCAGCACCTTCAGATGCATTCTACCTGATCCCATGGACTCGTGTATATCCAGTTTGCTTAATAGCTCTCAGTTGTCTTCTGCACCAGATAATTCTTCAATACAGAGCCTGCCACTAGGCTCTGGGACCAGAAAGGACAGTGCATATGTTGTTACATGTGAAGACAGGCAAAGAAAGGACTGAGTTCCTCAGCTTTTTTCCATGTTCCTTGTCCCTACATCCCCTGCACCCTCGAGCTGCAAATTCACATTCATCTTAGCCTTCATTTCGCTGTCACAATACCAAAACAAGCCCCTCTCAACCCTTACTTCCCTCATCAAATTAAACTTTAACCAAAGTAAGTTTACCCAATCCCATCTCTATATAATTAAAGCCCCTCAGATGGCAATCCATACCTGCTTCTACCCATTCTGTGCTACTTTTTTGCCTTTCAGCTTCGTCAGAAGCTCCCTGCTCAGCCAAGCATCCCCCCTGTCATGCTCTTATCTTCTGTGCGTAGGAAAAGACTATCCCTGTGTTCTTTAATGGTTGTCACAGAAGACCTATCCTTTAGGAGGACAGTCATGCAGTGTAACAACCATAAAGACTTGACTGAGGACATTCTGTTATGAATTCAAACAATAAAAGTACTTCCTGGCACCAATGAGTTGTGGTTTTTGTCAGTCAACATGGGAATTATCAGCCCTCAACCTTAGGGCAAAAACATCACTTTATGTATTTACCTGCAATATCATCTGATGAGTCTTCATCCTGTGGCCTGTTAGGCCTTTTGCTTCTCTTTGCTTTCTCAGGGTTAGCTCTTGATGGATCTTTCACCCGCATCTGTTACTTACTAGAAAGGATAAAAAAGGATTGCTTATTGTCTAATTACATTGTTGAGTTTAAACTAACATTGCCTATTCAAACCTCAGGAACATAGTTTTAGACTTTGCCTAATGTCACCTATTTTGTAATAAAAAATGTGAACACATCAGGAACGAACTCTTAGGAATGCTGCAAGATGAGTTATATTACATGAGCTACAAATCGTATCTGTAGCTACAGGGGACATGTACTTCCAGGCAACAATGTTAAACGTCTGAGGGACTGAGATTTATTTATTTTTGCCATTTTAAACTACTGCAGAGTTCCAGCCACATCTTATCAGAAAAGCTTCCTTCCTTAGCACATCTCTTCCGTAACATATCTCCTGTAAGAAGGGTTTCTGTCATCATTTACCTGTGCAAATTCCTGAAAACATTTTGAGCAATTTCAAACAGTTTAATTAAAGACAAAACTCTTCCAATTCTTATGAAACTGCCATCAACTGTAAGTGTGGACCAACTGCAATGTGAGCTGACCCCCTTGTAAACATCAGAGAATCCACACAGATGAATGCTCTCATAGGAAATTAATAAATCAGTCCTAAGACAAAAAAAGAACTGAATGATAAAGATTTTACACTAAAGTCCATGAGAGATTTCAATGCACTGGCTACTTAACCAAAATCCAAATCTTAATGCACTACATCAGTATAGTAGTGCATCACACAGCTTCTGTGATTTCATTTTTAGGATGTCTTTTAACAAAGCTCTTCATAAAAACAAATAAATTCCATTTTTGATATAGAAAAACATACAATGTGGGATAGACTAATACTCAAATACACCAAATCTGTGAGCAATTCTGTTTGGAAAATAAATGATATCTTGTTGTGGTACCACACCCGGGTTAATAATGTCACCTGATCCACGAGAACCAAACATTTTTAGCTGTGCTTCAACACCAACCTTTTAAAACACACTTTATTCTTTTTATGCTGTAATATATAATAGCAATCAGTTTATACCATCAAGATCTTAAAATACAGATTTCTACATTTTCTGTATCCAAGGATATAAAGCTTCAAATGCTTAGACATTCAAGTAAGCAATGCTATTGAATTCACCAGCCATCCTGGAGACTCCTCTGCCTTCACTAAAGTAAGAGCAGGCAGAACAAAAGGTAAGAAGGACAAGCACACTAGTCAGTTTTCTCAAACACACACAGAGAGGTGTCCATCAGGCAATGTTTACTGACTTTGGAGCTCTTGGAAAAGCCACAGAATCATGGACTTGGCCACACAGGGCTTGACCCACACAGGATTTTTGAAAAGTACAGGTGTGGGACGAAGGGGTAAGAAAAGGGACCCATACAGGAAGCGTCCAAGACACTTGCCTGACCTCTTCCAGCACATCTGGGGACTAAAAACATCACAAGAAAAAGAAAAAAAGAAGAAAACTGAATTTAACAATTTAAATCATGACCAACAATTCAGAGCCAAAATGACTAAGCCAAGAATCTGGTTATTATATTTAGTTCAAAGATACAAGAACTGTAAGGTGCTTCAGAAATTATTCCTCATAAATGTTTATGTGAAACAAAAGATTAATAATTAATTGGAGTGAAAACCCTGAACAAAAATAGAAACCCTCAAAAAAACCCCATAAAATATAGCTTAAAAGAAAGCAAGATAGAAATTCTCTACATTTCTCTTGATCGTAGGCACAATCCATTCAAGACAAGCAGGCAGAGGGGAAACAAACACAAAATGAACTGGATACGCCAAGGATTAAAATCTTGGCAATATCCACACAGTTTGTCTCTTTCCAACCCAGCCTCCTTAAACAAAAATAATTCCATTTCATAGGAAAATAAAAAATAAATACAGAAAGAGACAAATCTCTTCCATTTAAATACTCCTTTCATACAAAACTAAGAACTAGTTCTTGCCAAACTTGTTCAGACGCTTTGAGCTCAGCATACAAGAGTTTGAAGTGTAATCTTCATCACTTGCTATTCTTGGTTTACTTTTTACTTTAAAATGACTCCTAATGGCAGTCTGCCTGCAAAAAGCTGATGAAGATCAAAAGCTCCTTACTCTAACTGCTAATTTACACCTTTCTAGAAAGATCAAAACACTTCAGAAGCAGAACAATCTGCCTGCCTAATTTTAAAAGCTTCGAATTTGACTAAGTGCAAACAAGCAACAAAAGGTAACAGTGCTAAATTTGTTGACTTAAACTCAGGTATGCCTAGATTATTTTTAATGTAAAGTATGCTTGAAATGGCATATATTTAACATAGCCCTTCTCAATGAAGTACATATTTAGAAACTTCAAAGAGTTGGATATTGTTCCTAAAATGAATATCGCTTTTTAAATGTTGTGTTTTAATTAAATTCAGTAGAGCTAGAAACAATAGAAGATATGAGGCTAGTGTGAACCTGATTTCACTTCTCTTTTGGGAAAAAATAAACAAACAAGTCACTCCTCTTCACAAGACCTTCATGCAACAGAGGTGGAGACACAAACTTCACTGTCGATATTCCCCAAAACTTATTCCCATTTTATCTTGCACACCATACTTAGCAGTTGAGTACCTCGTCCTACAATTCCTACAGCTCACTTGCTGCCTGAGTGTAACCTTAGTGTGTTTTCCTGTGCTGTCCCTTCACTATGGCATTTGTAAGAAACCTTAAGCACACCAGTAAGTCAGCAATAGCCTGCCACACTGCCCGCTCCCATAACACTGTTCCGTTCCACCTGTCGAGATTCATGTTTTTTCCCACCTTACAATCAGGGTGCCAGCTCTTCCAGCCAAGTGCTGTATTATAAGTGTTCTTATCTGTACAACGCCTATCACAACATTCCTCCTGTTTCCTGAATATCTGGGAGAATAACACTTGCATTACTGGAATGCAAATGGTAAGATAAAAAGGACTTAATAACCATCAGCTTATCTAAGCACACTTAGGAAATATTATCAAGAGTCTCCAGATGGTTTCCAGGTACAATTCTGGATATGGAAAAGACTCTCCCAGAAGAACTGGCCATTAACTGCTGAACCAGTACAGTGAACCACCCCACCAGTGATCAACTGAACTGAAATGAGCTGGGACAAACACGTTTGCCTCAATTCATCTCAGGTATCCTAAATGCCAACTGCTTCACCATTTGTACTAATTAGAATTATACCATTCTACGTCGCTAACATAAAAAGCATTGTATCAGACTGGAAAGGCACTAATTACAGCATTCCAAAAATTAGCAGAGGTTTTTCGTGAATCTCAACAGCACTGCACAGCTGCCAACAGCAGCCTATCACCAAAGCACAGTGCTGCTGATCAGGAGAGATGTGCAGATTAAACCAAAAGGTCAAGATGCTCTGTAGCACGTTTGTAATGGCACTTGACAAGTTTCCTTCTAACTGTAAAACAACTGACTTGTCCAGGACAGTAATGCCGAATTCCCTGCGAGGAAATTTGCTCCATGTTCTGATGCAAGCTGCAAGTTGATCTATTTTGGATGACTGTTCAGAGCATTACCTGTGGCATTTTGGCTCACTCGCAGCTAGATCAAATGTCACCCAATCGCAGCAAGAACCACATCCATCACGGTCAGCAACTGGGTGGTAGCATCAATCAGCCGCCAGGACGCTGCGCACTCTGACAGCCACCAAAACCTTCACAGCAAACAAGCCCTCGCTGCCTGCTGGAGCTGTAATAGGACCAGAACTGCTGACTGGTAGTGGCAGCAACACTTCTTCCCCTGGAAAACGTCGTTTGAAATTCTCAAAGTGTCATCTCCCAGATTCCTAGCCCAAAGGCACATCACACATCCTACACCGTCACTGGAGCTCAAATGCCAGTCCTGACACCAGATTGCAGTCCTCAGAGAGTGAGACGCAGATGTACTTTTTGCACATCAGACAGACAGAGCCTTCTGACCACTGGATACAACTTCCCGAGCGAGAGTGAAAATCCCATGGAGTTTCTTATTTGTACTAATCTTTTTAATTCATCTGTTCATGCCAAACACGGTCCGTCAGTGTTCACGTCTGCATCCTACACAATCCTCCATGTATGTACCACTGAAACCTACTTGCCACAAAAAAACCCCTGCTTCTAATGATGGAGAGAAATGAGATGTGCCCTGGAACAGGAACAGAAGGGCCCCAAACTAGATTTATGACTCAAGTAAATAAAAGGATTGAGTGGCTAAAAGGAACAGTTCTTTAATGACGCATTTTTGCTAGCATTTCATATGAAAGGTTTTGCTAGCGTCTGACAGAAAAAATAAAACAATTGAGAGATTCCTGCCAATATTCTCATAATGAACACACAAAGAGGGAAAAGCATCTGGGCTGACAAATTCAGGGGCTAAAACATGGACTTTCCTACAGATCCATGGATATCCTTGAGAAATAAAAATGCATAAACATCATAGCAAGAGCCATAGCTTCTAAGTCATTATGCTGGACTGCCAGAGAGAACATCCCCTGTGAAGCAACAGTGTGCTGGCAGTGCTGCCAGCTCCAGCAGCCACGTGGTGTGAGCAGCAACGTGAGCAGTGCCGTCATCGCAAACACATGAGGAGTAACGGCCAAAACAGCCAGAGAATCATCAGGGAGCTGATGGCATCCTGGCAAGGCTGTGAGACAAAAACCACAAAAAGTGATTCAAGATGTCATCATGAAAAACTGAAGGGCAACATCAGTAAAGGGTGAACTGTTTCTGTGGAGTCTTAAAAAATAATAATTCTTTAGAAGTCACGTAATAGAAAGGAATTGTGGCTGTAGTACACTGCCTGAGATGGCAGACTGAAGCCCACGCTGCAAGCCGAGCAACCTTGGTGTCAGAGAACCATGTAGCCTCCCCACCTAAAGGGCTGAGCTGAAGCAGGTCCCACAAAGACCAAAATGAGCCAAGTTTTCCATCTGCCTTGGAAGTTGTGAAAATGAGCTAATTGAAGTGGTAGAACAAACAGCATAAAGGCTGATGAATAACTAGTCTGAGTTCTCTGAAAGTCAAAGTCTTGCTGCTGAGAGCAAAGCATTTCATTCTGCTTTCCTCCTACATACAAATTGCCCCAGTTCATTTTGCTAACACACCTAAAGTAGAACGACTTGTCCTTGATGTCCACAGCAGAACCCTGAATGCCAGCTGCATCTCTGCAAATCAGGCAGAAACAAAACTACAGAATGCAAGTTCTTCAATATTTCATGAAGAAATCTGACAGAATATTTACAAGCGTAGTAAAGCTGCAGAGCAGTTTTAGATGGCACGCCCTGCTGTCAGTCTAGTGCATGTGTGTGCCACGATGCACTTCCATTTAAAATGCCAGAAAATGAGGGGGAGTAGGGGGGCAGGAAAAACATTTAAGCATGAGTCTTTACGTGCTTAAGGTCTGTTTAATGGAATTCACTTGTATCTAAAGACAACGCGACACAGTACACCTGAAATTAATGCCAGCTGCTTCTACTTTGCTCACGTTTGCTCTCGCACTTCTGCACTTAACACGCAGCCACAGGCGCATCCTGTTCGAGCGGCAACACTTCGCAAACAGGGTGAAGTCCTGACAAAAAGCCTACAGACAACCAAAAGACTCAAGTTCTGCAGACGTCAAAAAAANGCGGCCCGCCCCCGGGCCCGGCCCGGCCGCCTCCTGCGCTACAGGGGCCGGGCCCGGGGAACGTGGTTGTAGTGACACCGGGGGAAGGGCGTGCTGCGGGGCTCTTGGAAAACAAGGACGGAGAAGCTGCAGGGGATGGTTAGTGAAGCACTGCTCTGAAGGAGTTATGCGTATCCCAGGCAAAACTCACAGCTGTGAGGTCGGATGACTTGTCGTAAACATCACATAGTGAAGGAAAAGGGAAGGCCAAGCGCAAGGAAGGACAAAACCTGAACAGCACCTGCCATCACTGCCTTCTCCGAGTATGAACTCGCAATGGAAAGCATTATGTGCTTATCATGGTGGAAGCAACCACTGGGTGGCTTGAAACATATGCAGTACCCCGTGCTACCGCCCGAAACACCATCTTAGGTCTTGAGAAACAAGTCCTGTGGCAACGTGGCACTATTGAGTCAGATAATGGGACTCATTTCAAAAATTCTCTTGTAAATACTTGGGCCAAAAATACAAGGCACTGGTGGACACTGGTGCACAGTGCACTCGAATGCCCTCGAGTCGTCAAGGGACAGAATTAATCTATATTTCTGGGGTGACTGGGGGTTCCCAAGAGTTGACCATGTTGGAGGCTGAGNAGTAGGGGGGCAGGAAAAACATTTAAGCATGAGTCTTTACGTGCTTAAGGTCTGTTTAATGGAATTCACTTGTATCTAAAGACAACGCGACACAGTACACCTGAAATTAATGCCAGCTGCTTCTACTTTGCTCACGTTTGCTCTCGCACTTCTGCACTTAACACGCAGCCACAGGCGCATCCTGTTCGAGCGGCAACACTTCGCAAACAGGGTGAAGTCCTGACAAAAAGCCTACAGACAACCAAAAGACTCAAGTTCTGCAGACGTCAAAAAAAATAAAAAATAAAATCGAAATACGAGCTACCCTAAACACCCCTTGCAGGGCCGCCGCTACGATTCTGCAACCCCACAACCCCTAGGAACGCGGAGCACGGCCCGGCTGCCGCCCAGCCCCGGACAGACACACCGTCCCGTGCCTCGGCGCAGGCACAGCCGGCGGCCCCGCGAGAGGCGGCCCGCCACGGCCGGCACATGCTCCGCCGCCATCCCAGACGCGGGGCTCTCCGCGCGGCCGCGCAGCGCACACCGTCCGCCCCGTCCCCACGAGCCGCGGCTGCCCCTACGTCCCAGGCCGCGGGCACGGCGCCGGCCGCCGCCATGGCGGATCGCTGCAGGCCGGCCCTGCTTTGCGCTCGCCGCGGCCCCGCGCCACCCAGGACAGCCACCCGCGGGCACGGCCCTCCGCAGCTCGGCTCGGGCCGCGNTGGCAACGTGGCACTATTGAGTCAGATAATGGGACTCATTTCAAAAATTCTCTTGTAAATACTTGGGCCAAAAATACAAGGCACTGGTGGACACTGGTGCACAGTGCACTCGAATGCCCTCGAGTCGTCAAGGGACAGAATTAATCTATATTTCTGGGGTGACTGGGGGTTCCCAAGAGTTGACCATGTTGGAGGCTGAGATAAGCCTCACTGCTAAGACTGGCAAAAACAACCTATTGTGACAGGGGGTCCGTGTGTTCTTGGTATTGATTACCTCAAAAGGGGGCATTTTAAGGATCCCAAAGGGTATTGGTGGGCTTTTGGAATAGCTGCTGTGGACACGGATAATATTAAGCATGTAAAAGTAAAAGAAAGAAAGTAAAGAGAAAGCAGAGAGGGAAAGGCAGCAGCACACAGTAAAGCATGATTACAGTACTATGAGAAAGAAAAGAATGGAGTGTGGGAAGGTGGGTAAGTTGGGTGGGTGTGTGCTAATGGCAGTACTATGAAGGTTAGAGGAGAATAAATAGGCTGCTTTTGAAGAAAAGAGGGAAAAGAGTTATTGGAAATGGAGATTCGTGCAGTACCGCAGCACAGAGCATTCACCAGGCTGCTGCTGTCCCCTCTCCCATCCCTTCAGTAACCATGGGAGCGTGCCTACTTCAGCCCATTCTGACTTCAGACCGAGCCCTGCAAAAGCTGGCTTCTGTGGGTCATTCCCACTTCTGCACATAGGCCAGTGTGTTCTGTGTGTGTATGTGTGTGATCCAGGGTCAGATTAAAGCCACACAAATAAATTAATCCATAAAAATACAACCATAGGTGGATGCGCATCTCACGTGCGAACCATTCTGGTGTGCCACCACTTCCACCTACGATCCTGAGCATGTGCAGCAGCACATGGAGAAAAGCATAGGTCAGCATTTTACAACGGATGGAGTATATGCTAAAACACAGCTCGAAAGAGGAAGGATTCCATCCCTCTGTATCCTGTTAAAAACGGAAAGCACATAAAGCTTTAACTCACACGTAGATATACTGCTCCAAATTGACATTTGCGAATGCCTGTCGCGTGGCCATATGGGAGGCGGCAGAAGGGCGGCTGGGGAACCAGCTCTCGTGCCAGCTTTGATCTGTCACACTCTGAGGCTCTGCGAAATACTTTGTTCTCGTTCGGAGGAGGAAAGCTCTCGTTAGCGAAGACTGTAGCCTTCAAAAGGAAGCCCTCTTTTAGAAAGGGAAAGATCATAGCGGGGGTGGATGGCGGGGCCTGCGGTCACCCAAGGCGGGGAGGCTGAGGGAGTGTTTCATGCTTTGTTGGTGCCGGTAGCTGAGGGGAGCTCGGCGTGGGCTCATGGGCTGTGCTGCTCTTACAGAGCTGAGTGGTACATGTCCCCTCCCCCAGGCTCTGCTCTGAGAGGGAGAGCAGCGTGTCCTACCAGGAGCTCAAGGACCTGAAGGAAGGCAACATCCTCCACGTTGATGTTCGAGGGAGGTGGGAGATTGACAGAGATGGGAAAATCCCAGAGTCCGTCGAAGTACTGTGTAAGATACACTGTTCCCTGGAAATGATTGTCAGTGCTGTTTGGCTGGTGAGCAACATTATAGATGTGTGATCACAGAACCCTGGGGTTTGGAAGGGACCTCTGGAGACCATTTAGTGCCACTCCCACTAAAGCTGGTTCCCTAAGGTAGGTGGCACAGGAAGGAGTTGAGGTTGGTCTTGAATTTCTCCAGAGAAGGAGACTCCACAACTTCTTTGGGCAGCACTGTACTGTGTCAGCCTGTCTTGTGGCCCTCCACTGACTCTCTAGAAAATCCCCATCTTTCTTGAACAGGGGAGCCCAGATCTTCCTGGAAGACTTTGAAACCTTACACTGTAGGTCTGTTGGTGGACGGAGAATAAGTGAGACTTTCTGTATTGTTTTGATTTTGTATTTAGTGAAGGAGTTAGTAGAAGCTCTGCAGATGAATGCAGCAGACTTTAAGGAGCAGTACAATCAGAAGATGCCTGTCAAGTCAGACCATGTGGTTTTCTCCTGCTTTGCAGGAACAAGAAGTAGACAAGCACTGAGTTTTGCTACGTCCCTGGGTTTCAGCAGGTAAGCATGAAATCATGCATAACAATGGAGTTACTATGACCTCCCCCAGTAAGTAAAGTAGATGTCTCTCTCAGCTTCCAATGGGTGCGAGTAATCATTCATATCTCACATCAAAATTATTAATCTTAGAGAACTTTCAAACAGAACACTGAAAGACACCTGTGTTACAGCAAAATGAGATGTCCTGCAAAACAATCCCCCAACAGCTCTACTTTTATGCTGCAAGACCACATTGGCATTGGAAGGTCCTTCCACCTATTATTTATCCCTTGCTGAGATGCTGTTTGTAGAGCATCATAAATGCTAATCCTCACATGCAGGACAATTGGAAAGGTAGAATAGTTCTTATTTTGGTAAGAGTAAAATCTTAAATAGTTTCATATCCTTTATGAAATTGCTGTTCCACCTGTACAATATGCCTTTGCTTTCAGTAAAGTGGTGTGTTGTTTCTGAAGTATCAAGTAGAGAAGGGATTAGTGAAAAAGCCAAGATTCACAAGAGTGAATGAAAGAGTACCATGTGATTGGTAGAATTGTTAGGGTCGTGACAGAAGGCGTGTTGCTGACTTGAAGGCTGCAGGTGAAATTTCAAATATCGATTGTTTGCTCATGTTTTTACTGAACAGCAATTCAAGAATTGGGACATCCTTGCCAGTTACAGTCAAAAGTATGGAACCATGCTCTTATTTAAACAGCATATTTATAAAACAAGAGCAAAATAACCTTTCCCGACTTTCTTTCATACTGCCTAACTGCTGGAGCCTGTATTGTTTTCCAGGGTGGTTTTTGTTTTATCAAGACTGTTTTTTTCCCAAAATTATGTCAGATCTGTACAGCATGTATGTTTGCAAGAGACTAAAGATGTGTGCTGCTTTTATTTCATGATGCCTGAAGCTTGAGGCATAATATCATGCAGTGTCCCACTACAGTGAGTTGATTGGCAAACCATTTTGTTGATCCGTCTGCTACTGCTTCCTTGATGTTTGATCTCCAACACTGCATTATTTGGAAGAGACAGCTTGCAGAATATACTGTTCAGATGCAGGCAGTCTGACTTTCCTTATTTCTGCCTGGTTCACTGTATGCCATACAAGTGAGTTTGATTGAAGATAATTTATGGGTCTTTTTCTGTGAATTCTCTTCCCCATCTTTTCTTACGTACCTCGATAAAGAAGAGCACTTCGTGACATGTATCTTCTGCATACTTTCAGAGTTCAGCACTATGCTGGTGGCTTTGAGGACTGGGTAAAACATGAATCTCCGCAGAAAAAATGAAGGTGACATCCTCCAGCTCCAGCCCCACTTTCAGGACACTTTGTAGATTTTAGCATTCAAATTACCTGCATTCACTTTCACAATATAAACCCTTCCCATTTCCTCATATAAATGGGCACTTCATTAGGCATGCATGTTAACTGCTTGGTTTACATTAAGGACTATGAAATGAGCAGAAGATGATAAATTTGTTCAGTCTTTAATTTGCACTGTGTTATTTGCTGGAAGAAAGTGAGCAGAATTTTAATGTTTTTGGCTACTGGGATTTTTGTATGATTTGCTTTATGAGTGTTTAAACAAATGGTGATAGTACGCATAACATTATCCTTCCCAAATAACTGCTGAGTAGCTTGTTTAGAATAACTGCAGTTTAATGGAGTTGGGGTTTATTATTCTTCATGTATAGCCACATTTTTAAGTTTTTGCCATATTATCAAGAGCATACAATGAGAAACTTGACTTGCTGTTCAAAACGTGCAATTCCTTATTTCAGAAATATATCCATTTATACATGGTCTGCTTCTGAGCACAAAATGCAATAGCACTGAGTCAACTTGCTCTCTTCCCTTAGCACCGTATCAAGTGAGAACTTGCCTATATTTATTTGATGTTGTTATTATGGAGATATAATCATCTTAGGCTGGAGAATTTGAGGTGTCTAAGGAAGCTGCCTAACTCCCTGCCTTCTTCTCTGTGCATTAATTTCTGTGAAATGTTAAAATTAATTACTGAAATGTTAAAAAAAACCCCAACCCATCCCATTCCCACCTATAAATTTGCATAGTCATAATTCCAAAGATTGTTTTTTTGGTTTGCCTGTTTTAATGCTGTTAGCAGTTCAAGAACTTGTGAAGCTGAATTACTCTGCCCTCTAGAAAACTGCAGGAGTCCATTACTCTGCAGAATGTCTGGAAAAAGGGAGTGAAATTTCTGGTTCCGCTCTGAGAATAAGCAACAAACTGTCACACCTCTGTGTGGCAAGTATGTATGTAAATGGGGGGAAATTACTCTTGTTCATGTAGCATTGTGTGTTTACAGGTTTCCTTGGTAGGACTGTGAATAGCCTTCTCAAGCTGTTGGTAATATACAGTTACACACATTACCTAAACTGTAATTCATCTTTCTCAAAGCACCATTTTGCCACCTGCACAGTTTATTCTGTTTCCCTAGACAGACAGTAATGGTTAAGGACAAATCTGAGTGTCTTCCATCCAGCAAGCTTTTGATGTGCCTGTTTTGGGAGGGCCAGTTCCTTCTTAACTTACTTCTAAGACCTCAGGTATCTGTGTTATTTTTTGTCTCTGGATGCTTTTCAAATAATAGCTAATTTTCATGCCAACTTATGCCATTAACTGGGCTGTCCTTCTTGAATAGTTCTGAGAATTTTGGCCTCTTCTGGACATCCTATATGCGGTTAAAACCTTGACATTTTGTTTGGGGCCCAAACCAGTCACAACAAGAAATCCTATATTCTCTGAATTCCATTAAGAAAATAAATTTTGGAAGAACAAAACTCTTAGTAAATGGAAAATTGTTAGCAAATGGAAAAAAACAAAACAACAAAAATCCACATTCTGTGGCACAAACCAGCTGACATTTTACCAGTTGTGCAGTGGAGTAGTTAAAAGATTGAGTCAAAAACTCAGCCTAGGCTATGGAGTCCTTCAGTGCAACCCTACTTCACTCAGTGGCAGAAGCATTTTGCTCCTGAAGAAAGCCTTTCCCAGAATCCAGCCTTGTTGGGTGATACTGAAAAACTGAGAGGGAAGCTTGTACAATTAATTAATGTAGCGCATTAAGAAATCTTAATGTAAGTTTTCTGTTGCACAGTAGTGGATTTTATCTGAACTGTTAAACACCTTTTAAAGGCAGTTTCGAAACAGTGGAAACATACAACTGAGATATTGAAATATCAACCTTTTTTCAGTAGTCTAACAGTTTCCAAGCTGTCTAAACAGCTTTTATAATGCTCGTCAGTGAATCCACTTCCTCTGACCTCACTCTGTTGCCTTGCACTGCTCACACTGGAATCAGAGATGGTAAGATCACCATCACCTTGACAGTAATTACTTCAGATATCTCTAATTATCATGAAGAAGTGCCCAATATTTTAGCTCTGAGATTTAGGTCATGTAGATAATAAAGGTGTAAAGAAAAGTTTGCAAAGACTCTTTAGCAGTGAGAATACTTTTCACCACTTTGCCTGCCATTCTTAATTGTACAGGATTCCCAATTTAAAAGAAAATAAAGCTTGAGGGCTATGTGATAGATATGAAAAGACTGATGTTTAACTAAAGAACAGCTCATATTTAAGACTTCCATACAGCAGTCAATTTGCATTTATTCTTACTTGCCAAGTGCACATTACAAATAGAACATTTTAGGCTTCAAGAACCAAAGGTAAACAGCAAAACCCACTTAATCAATCAAGTGTTTATGAAGGTACAGTCAAAGGCAACAGAAGTGGCAAAGGCCACAATGTATATTTTTTCTATCTTACTATAAGGTGGTTTGGTCTTCACTAACCAAATCTTTTAACAAAAACAACTTGAACAGTAATAAATGCAAGTAGCCTGGCTGGCTACATGCAAACACACTTCTGTTTCAGTGAACGAGCTGCAAATTGCAGAGGGATATTATCTACAAAAATGGACTTCACATATTTTTTAAGGGGTCGGTTTTTTGAGTCAAGACATCACAGAGCAAAGCTTTTCTAGAACTCCCCTCGGATACCTGAAACCACTGAGATGTGTTGTCTGAGGAAAGGAGAAGCTGGACAACAACAGTACTTCACTTTACTTTATTGTTCAATTTTTATACTTGGGCGAGTCGGCATTCTTATTCAAAATGAAGTTGTACAGAAATCATGTAGAAACAAAGTTATCTAAAAATCACTGTTTGATTTAGGCCAATTCCTGACTTCAGTGGGATATCTGCCTGAGTAAGGAACACAGGATATGGCCTTCTATTTGAAGGAATCTCCTTTTCTCCAGCACACAGTCAACCAAGGAATCTCATTTCAGTTATTCTAAAGAGTTGCTCCTAAGATCACAATTAAAATTAGCCAGTGTGAAGCTCACCAAAAGCTTGATCCTCTTAAATAACCTCTTTAATGAGTCTCACAAATTCACACTAACAGTGAAGGCAGACTAACAGTGTATATCTTTTGTACAAAAGAAAAAAATCCTAAATAAAGAATACCAATCATACCATCAGATACCATCAGATTTGTATTTGTGAAATTCTCCAATTGTACTACACAGTACATGAAAAAAAATCATTGTTGGTGTTTTGCTTTGTTTCTTAAATCCCAAATGCCTGAAACGCTTAGGAAAACTGCAGAATCACTATACATATTGCACTTTTCTGGTAAGCTGGGCTTCTAGGCTTCAAGGCAAAAACATCCAAGTACATCTACTGAATAAAACAAGCATTTTTCTAACCCCCAAAAATGAACTCAATTTCTTTCCTGCAGTTTTCATTATAATTCTTAACACCATTCTTTGCAGATTCTTCTATGCTTTGCTCCTGAAGGACTGTTTCGCTTGTTAGAGAATCCAGATTTATTAGAAAAAAAAAATCACCAAAACTCTAGGTAATTAACAGGTTTAACATACAGTGCACTATCTTCCTTCAGTCACAAACAAAATGAAGACAACACAGGTCATTAATATAGTTACACTTAGGCTTCAAGATTACTCTTAAAAAAAAAATTACTTTGAATGGCAAGCCACAGTTTTCCCAAAGCAAACCAAACCAGTAATGAACTATTTGTTTCTCTTTTGAGTGGATAGGTGTTACCTTTTTGCAGCTTGGTTTAACATTTGATTCCTTACACTGAGAAATCTTAGTACATTTGCTCCAGCGTCAGAGAAAACGATGCAGTTTTCAAGAAAAAAAATTTCAAAATGCTTGACACAAACAAGCTATTTACTCTTCAAGTTCTTTGTCAAAGATGTTGTTAAAAAATCCTGTCCATTTCATGAACACGGGGAAGATCCCAGGGTGTCTTGAGTCAAAGTGGTCCGTAAAGAAATTCTTTGGAATGTCTTAAGATTGGCTATAACTAGAGTTCTGGCTACCGTTTGGACCCTGTTCTCCTTCACTGTTTGGAAGAAACACAAAAACATGTCTCAAAACAGCAGTACCATCTTGCATTTCTGTCTTTTGAAATGAGAATGATTTATTCATGTATTTATTCATGTCACTGGTTCCAAAGTTCAAAATCCTACAACGCAGCTCCACCCTGAACTTCCTCCTGAAATCAACATTTCCAGGTTCCCATTACAGAAGCTCACGCACTGGAATTTGTGTGTGCAGATTCTTAATGCTGATATTTAATCACAGTAATTTAATATGACATCAAACAGGCACTGTTCCAGAGAATCAGGCCCCATCATCGAGCCTCACGCTGCTCTTTTTAAACGGTATTGATCAGATTCTAATTACATTATTAATGCTTTCCATGAAAGAACAAATATTCTGCTCCTCAACAAGCAGTCTGGGTACTCACAACAGAAAAGCCTGCAGTGCACAATCATACACTATACCTCAAACATATCATCATACTTAAGATAATACTTCAAATTTTCCATACGAAAGGTGTATTAAGTAATGGAGGTACAGTACCTGTTTGGAGGTGGTTTTGGTTTAGGCATTTTGCTAAGAATAGTAGCCATCTCTTTCCTCTCATCAAAGTTCTTCCACTGCTCATACAGCTTCAGAATAACCCTGATTATTTCTAAAATCTGATTTGAAAGGAAGTAGATTTTAGGTCAATCGCAATAGCTGTTTTTGTGCTTATATAATCATTTGCAATACACAGTTAATTAACCATTCCTCAAACTCAAATTAAGAAGAACAATTTTCCTATTAGAGCTATATTCTGTATGGAAGGTGGATAAACACAAATTAACCTTAGTTGGAAGGGACCCGCAAGGACCACTGGTTCCAAGTCCAGCTCCACACAGGACCACCCACAAATCAAATCATAACATTTGCCTCATTACTTGTTTCACCACTTACTAAATTAATAAAGTGGGCTTCTTTCTAGCTTGTGGATTTTCATCAAATGATAGAACAATATATATCCTTGAATCAGAGATATTTGACTAAGAGGTCCATGGTGATAAATGTTAAAAAAAATAACAATAAAATAATAATAATAATCTAACAAATAATAATTAATTTCAAGCTTAGATTGTGATCACCAGTATGAGAACAGAGACACTGAAACATTCAAATATGTTCAACGTCAAGCTTATATGTCAGATACAGGTTGTTTCTCCTGTGCTGCCAATCAATTTACAAAGTGGATTATTTGACATGCAACTTGCAGTGTCGGGGAACTCATCTGAATCATCTTGGAATACTCTTGATTAACACTGAATAAAGCCATAGTCCCTGTCATCCTAAAAACATCAATGTTTTATATAAGCATTGAAAAGAAGAAAAGGACAGTATGTAGGCACAATTCTGGAAGGTAAATCAGAAAACTACATGCATTAGAATTTAGAAATGAGAATGCTGTTCAGTCTTGAGCAATAAATATTGGGAATTCTTTTTCTTATAGCAAAAACAAAACACACAAGATACTAGTTTTCTATTTCAGTCTGTAAAACAGCAACACCAGCAACGCTCTGCCCTTGTACAGAGGTTCAGTCTTGTCTTCCAGTGCAGGCTGATACCCAAATGACCTACCATTTCCTCTCTCCTACCTAATTTCAATAGTCCATAATGTGATTGCTGAATGACGCTCAAATCAGTATCATACATATGCAAAACAGGTTTTAACCATGGCTAACATTTCTGTCAGTCCATAGCAGAGGGCAGGAGGTAAAAAAAGAGTACCTTTTCCATATCAACAGATAGCTCAGCAAACCACTGCCTTGCATCCTTCTGTTGGACAACACAGGCCACATGTAGGCAAGCTGCAAAGATCACGTGATACAGATGTTCAGCAATGATTCACTCTTCATAGATTCAGAAACACACTATTTTTGTAAGGCAGGCAAATTTCTACAGAGTTCAGTTTGTCACTTCCTCTGTGAACAATCTCAGTCAGTTTTCAACAGAGAAACCCGGGATTCATTATTTGATTTGTCTTCAAGACTTTCTAAGTTGCCAAGTTTATACTGTCAGTACCGTATGAAGTACAAACTGGAGAAGCTTAGGAGGGCATTCTAAGGAATGCTTGTTGACGGGACAGAGTAAAGAAGACATCTATTTGAAGGTGACAGAGACATCACTTGTGTTACTTACCTAGAGCTATCATGAAAGGAGGGTACAGCAGACAAAGATCAGTTCTATATGTGTCATTCACTATCCTCCTGTGAAAAGCAAAGCAGAGTATCTCCTTCAGACTACATGATTCATAAACTGCTGCCAGTTTATAAACACTTTGTCAGCTACCCAAATGGTAGGAACAGTCACTCTGCAGGGCAAGATAGAGAAACTGAGATCTCTTCCTAAAAATCTATTAAGGTCTTCCACTGTTTTCCTTGTAGTCACAGCAGAAGTCTATTTGGAAACACTCCATTATAACATCATCAATGTCATTCTGCAGAGTGTGTTCACCTCTACCGTGAAATAATTATTCCTGTTTCACAAATAAGCAAATTAGAGCAAAAATTAAGGTAGCACTCTTATTGTCTGAGTTTGAGAAACAATTAAAGTGTTTACAGAGTTCTGTTAATCTAAGAAGCATAACATTATATATTACTTTTACCAAAAGTTGACGTTAACAGAAAAATAGCTATGTCTACACACAGTCACCACTTAACAGTGTAAAAAACTGTGCTATTGGAGCTGTTTTAAAAACTAGAGCACTTCAAAGTAAAAACCATTACAGGGTTAAAACCAATCATTTAAGCCAGTGACATATATGTGCATAGGTTAACTAGTATACCCCTTATATTATTTAGCCTGCTTGGCCATCTCTGAGGCATAACTGTTAAAAGCTCGCTTTCTTGCTGAAAGGAAGCACTAAGATTAACTGCTGTCTTCATTACCAAGCAAGAGGTAGCAGCATGTCTTCTTGGCCCATATCTTGCACATACTGGAGCAAAGGTCTATAAGGATGATACACTATCAAACAGCAGTCCTAGGAGAAACGTCAATAGGATAGAAATGAGATTACAATGCACAATGTGTTGTCAGTTCACATTATAAACATTTGATTTACAAATCAATTACTGTACTTTTAAGGGAGCACTGTGACACCTAACCCTGCCATAATGAGGGCACTGCTCTCTCTAGAATACCATTATATGGCACGGATGCCAGTCTGTCAATGTCTTTTCCCCAAGAGACACAGAAAGCCACATCTGCAGCGCAGTGAAACCTCATTTGCTTACAAACCCGTAATTCCCACTTGGAAATACAAAACACTGCCAGAAAGCAGTCTGTCACTAAATACCATACATGGAAAGCATGCCAAAATAATTGACACTAGTTTGGAAAGCAGAAAAAAATTTTCCAGGTCTTTGAATTCCTCCTTTCTGGGCCCAGGTTGGTGTATGCAAGAAAGAATAACCTCACTGAAAGCAGCCAACTGTATGGATATTACAGGGAAAAGCTGCATACAAATCCAATTGTGGAAACTTGGTGCTACTTTACCAGAGCCCCCTAAGTCTGGACTGCATCTTTTCAGCTACCCCACAAAACAGAGCAATGAGATAGTGACCCTTATTAAAAGCAGGTATAGCTCCTTTCCTTTAAAGTGCCTGCAAGAAAACATGACATTGTACTCCTTTCATGAACCACCCTAATAAGTACGGCACTGCCTCAGAAAGCATGAGGACCTACGGTCAGTTTCCTGCTCACAGCACTTAAACCCACATCTGACTTGCTAGCAGATTACTCTGATTACCAAGTTACAGACCAGCCTGAGTGGCAGCTGCCCACACCTTCTGCTGAAGTTGGACCACTGCATAAATCCATGTTTTTTTTAGGCAAGAAGAGGACAGAGCAGGAATACAGCTCTATGCTCTTGACTTGCCATTCATGTAGGCAAACAAGAACACCAACATCCTGCTTTCTGTTCCAGGACTTCGTAATATACAATTACCTCTCCTACATAAAAAGCAGTTCTGGAAACAGGATTTATGCTTTAGTGAGCAATACATACTCCTCACCACTCCTACAGTCTGCACTATTTCTGTTGAGCTATTAAGGCATTCTGATGAAAATGTAAATGTTAGACTTGCATGAGCACCATTCTAAAATCAGAGCAGGGAAAAAAAATAAATGACAGCATAATGCACGTTCCATAGTAAAAATTTAAAAACATTTAAAATAGGTTAAAAAAAATCAAGGTGTCAGTGAAAACAAATAAATTCACCTACCATTAATTCTAAGAGATAGAATTCACATTCTAGTATCTGCAAAGAAGTAAAATCACAATTAAACAGCAGCGTGTTTCAGACAGCAGAGAGAACTAACTGGCATCTGGCTTAACACCATGAATGCAAAGGAATTCTCAACACCTGTAGTTTCATATGAAATACATTCAGAACTGTTGGAAATACAAAATCAAGCAAAAATCAAACTATGATTAAGCACTGCCTTACCACCATTATAATTTAACCCCATTTAACAATGCATGTGAACATTTCATTATCAGGTTCACTGTGAATGACTACTGGTTGTAGTTGTCTGACTTGCTTTCACACCTGGTAGCAGAAATTTGTTCACAGTTTATAAATGCTTAACAGCCATACAAGAAGTCCATCTGTAGAATGAGAGTTTCTTCAGCAGGCCGCTAACATGCCAAATGGCCTTTTCATGTATTTTTGTATTTAAGTTCATATGAAATATTCTGTCCAATTGTAACAATTAAAAAAACCTCTCCTCTTCCATAGTGTTTTAATACGTGTATTAGTGACCATGAACAAACGACTGGACTGCTTTTGCTACAGCAAAGCAATATCCCAAAGTGTATTTCCATTTGCTTTCATATGTAAAAAAAAGCAGCGTGGTTTTACTGAAAGCACCTAAAATATTTTATATCCTGATATACTACTTGGCTTTCTAAATGGAATGAAAAGCAAAAATCACAAAAAGGTGGCATTTGTCACAATTAATCTAAAGAATAATTAGGAATATTTACTTCCAAAATACCACAGCGTAAATCAATACTGGTTTCAAGAAAAACTTGACAGAATTCATTAGTCCTGCTACTGAAAATGCCCTAAAACCACTAGTAAATCTAACTTTTGAATAATAGATACATTTGTTTTTCAAAAAAAATTACATTTTACAGGCAAAAATAAAACAGCTTCCTGTAAGCCAGCTGTTACTGCACGTAAGCTTAGAGGCATCTCAGGTGCAAGGACTATCTATCTTCCCTGGAGCAATGTACTTGTAAACGAGAATATTTTGGGGAGGCAAGGCTAAATCTCTTTTCTCATCATACTATATAATGTAGGTCACTTTATGGCACTCCTTTCAGCAACTTAAAGAAAGGAAGTTATATGAGATTTATTCAAACATCTTTCTTGATAATCTATCCAAAATTAATTACAAGCAATTTCATATATCAACGTAAAAATATTTCCTTCTCAGAATTTAAAAGGCCAGGCTAAGAATTATTGGTCTTCCAATTCATTTTGATCAAGTTACAGTTTTATAGCATACTTACATGGTTCATCCTATAAGGAAACTCCTTCGGGAAGGCATATGAAAACCTAGTTTTCACTGCAGTAAAGACAAAACATGTTAAAAATTATGCAATTACTACTGTAACCTCTTTCCCAATTCTATTAAACCACCTAGACAGAGCCTTTCAAATCTACTTGGAAGCACAATTACTCACAATATAAAAATGTGGTTTTGAAAGAAAAAGATTAAGTCACAAGATTTAAGGTTCTGAAAGGGTAAGAGAAATAAATCTCAAACCCACGTTCTCACAGGCATTCAATCAGACATTTGTTTAACATTGTATGGGAACTGTTGAATCACAACCTGAACCGCTCACTGATAACTGGAGGCAAGCACTGATTCAGCCACGGAAGCACAGGTGAAGGCAATGCACCTGTGTGACCAGAAGGAGTGGAGTCTAACTCCACCTCTCCCAGACCCTATTTAAGGGCTGACCAGCACAGGGGAAAGATCTCTTGTTGGAGATTGCTCCTTTGGAGTTTTCTATTGTGAGCCTAGGACAACGGTGAACGTTTTTTCCCTTTATTTCAGTTGTCTCTTTTTCCATCACAATAATCTGTCTAACTACGCCATCTATAAAATATCTTAGCTATAATACCATTTTGTATTATTCACTGTGTTAACCTCACACCTTACAAATGCTTTGGGCACAATTAAATCTTCTGGTCAACCACCACTAGATGTATAAGTCAACTTCCTGCAAGTTATCATTCACAGGGCTGCCTGCCTGCCCACTGACGTCACTGCAATCCAGGCAATCCAGAGATCACTTTAGGATCTCACTTCTTAGACTAAATCCAAATGGAATTTTCCTGTGGGTTTTTTTTTGATCCTTCAACAAGCACGATTGTAATCCGTGCGACAAAGTCTTAGAAAAGTAAGATGGGGTGTGGAGGAGGAAGGAGAAGGAGAGCCCAGCCAAGAGATCCTGTACACACCTAATGGGAAGATGTCCATATGCAAAAAACAGGCTCAAAATTAAAAGCCAGCTAAAAAAACTGCAGATAAATGCCTTAGGCACTGGATTATCACTTTTCAAGGGTGTTTTCTCCTTGAGTTTTCCCACTCAAAAGCAGCTATTTAGGCATATGACACAATTCAAGAACTTCTTGCCTTCAAGACAGTGCCCAAATATATCTATATCCTCTGTGTCTGAGCTTTTCATGATCCCTGATTTAGATCGTTTAGATACTTAAGGAGCCTTATGTATTTTACAAGGATAGGTATTCAATGCACTATTAAGAACTACGTTAAGTGGCAAAACCAGAGTAAAATCAGATTACCGAGCAAAGAAAATTAAGTACACTAAGGTGTAGATTTGAGATCTCTACAAATGAAATACAAAAATGATTTTAAGACTCTGTCCTTCACAGAAAAACAAGTAACATTTAGCATCCTGGATATGGACAGTACTGCTTATCTTAATGACAGACAGTAAACTATGAACTGATTCCTACTTTTAGGAAATCTGTATGCCACTCACTTTGAAAGGCAACATCAGTGCTCCAGATGGAGAACTTCAACATGTAAATCTGTGGTGAACTTTACTAGAAAAGTTGCTGCAGGACAGTAAGACTAGTCCACTGGTTGGAAACGTTAATTATTTCAAGATAACAAAAGAATCAATAAAACAGACATCTCAAGTAGCATGTAAGTTAAAGAGATAGATACTGAAAAATAAACAATTTTGAGGGGAAAAAATGGAAACAGTCTTCTCCCCATATAGCAAGCTGGAGACACAACCATATGAAATTGTCCTTTCAGGAAGCTGTGGAAACAGAGGGAAAAGCTTTTGAAAAGCTTGCAAGAAATACCTTCCTTACAAAGGAAGCATGTGCTACTAACTCCAATGTTTTTACCTAATATAAAGTGAATCAACTTGACTGTGCAATTTTCCCTTTTACCAGCTTCCTTTTACTATCCTCATCTTTTTTATCCTTCTCTCTTCCAAAAAAAATGGATCTGTACTGATGAAGCAGCTCTAGTACAGGAAGGCTAGGTAGAATAAAAACACAGAAATGCAAGGAAAAAGCCTGCTGCTTTTTGTCCCCACTGCCAAGAAATGCAGGGTGCTCATCAAGACAAAGGGATCCCAGCTCTGACAGAAGAACCACAAGGGCTATCAGAAACAACACAGCTCAAAAGTAGAAGTCCAATTAAAATCAACTAAAATCCATCTAAGTTTCTCATTCATGCATCAAAATAGCCGCACAGATCTGTGCTCAGAGATGCTTCTGTTACAAAAATAGCAAGTGTTACTGCTAAGACTAGTACTGGTCTTGGTCAGGCTGGCACTGAAGATGTGTTTCAGTGTCTGGTGGTGGAACTGTCATACAGCCAGCCCCATGGATTGATACAGTTACTGAATGTGGAGGCTACAGATGCAGTCGGTCACCTGTCCCCTCAGCAGCTAAGAACAATTTTGAAAGCACTGACCTACATTTTGAAGAGCATAGTGAGGAATTGCCTTTTGAGAGCAGCTGAACCTTCTGGGTCAAATTATAGCATTTAGTTAAGGAAGCCATTGCTTTAAGACCTTGATGGCTGACATGAAATTTATAGGAAGTGGGAAATATAAGGCAAGTGGGAAAATGAAGTAATTACAGTGTGATTTGATTGCATCTTTATTTATGAACAATATGTATGTTATAAAATGTATATTTAGAAATAAATATTGTGTGACATTTAATTTTATGATGGGGGAAAAAGAATTAGAAAAATTAGGAGGCACAAAGCCTACCAGAAATTCTACAAACAGGTACTTCCATGGAAACATACCTGTTAGAAATAAACAAATAAAGCCCTAAGTTTCCAGCTCTATCTTTGAGTAGCTCAGAAGTCAATTGACTATTCTAGACTATTTCTCAGCCTCGCTATTTAGTTTTTATTTATGCTTCTTACAAGTTCCAATCAGAATCAACCAGAACTAATAAAGGATGGAGCCTTCTGTTTCCATATGTAAAATCAGAGGTTATTTATGCTAAATGGCTTTAACTGGCTCCAAGTAGTCAGCATGTAACCACCCATGACTTAATAAAGATTGCCATCATAAAAAAAAAAAGTCTAACCTCCCTACAGAGATACTTAACTACAGTATAATGAAAATCACTAATACTTACACACAGAAGTAGCAGCAGAAATCAACCTTGTATTTGAAACAACACCAAACTCCTGAAGAAAAAGAGGGTTAAGTGACGTGAACCACCAGAAATACTGCTTATCCACACAACTATCAAATTAAAATAGCCTCTTACTAAAATGGTCTTCTTTACGCAGTATTTATTTTTTTCCCCACCCCTTTCAATTATTATTTCTTTTTAAAAAAAGGTAAACAAAGTAAATTACATTATCTAGCTAACTTTTTTTTCCATTTATTACTTTGCTGTTTGAGTTATGAAGAACAAGGAATAGTAAACATATATGAAAGGTATTACGGCCAATACCTGAAGATTAGTTTGCTAACAACCTACACATAAAACAGTCAGAAGAGCTTCAATAAGGTATGCTGGTTTTATACTAACTGGACAGAAAACCATGTTTATAAAACCTGTCATTAACTCGCTTTTAAAATGGTTTCCATGAAGCCTTAGGTTCTCCACCGAGGCAGCCAGCAAGTCAAAAATTTCTACTTCAAACTTCCTTTTTGAGATGAACATACCAGGATCATTACTGCTACGTCTGCCTTGTGAAGTTGCAGAAGCCTTAGCATCAGGAAGGCTGCACTGTCTTCTAATACTTTCTCTAAGACAAAGTGTAAGTGGGCAGGTTTTCCTTATATGAGTAGACTTTATCAAAGGCTTAACCAACAGGCTGATAAAAAAACACTCTCTCCAATGTTCTGTGCCTTTCTCCTCTCCTTTATCTCCTCCAAACACTGGAAGGTATCAGAGCATTTGTATAGATAACAGTACCACACATGAACAACAGTTCAGTAGCACTACTTCTAGGCATTTGGGTTCCTCCTGTAAAACTCATGATTGCCAATATAGCACAGATTTGCCAACATTTTTTCTTTTTTAGGTTGTTTTGTGTTGTTTTTTTTTTTTTTTCTTCCCCATTATGCAGACCCTCCTCAAACTGCTGAAAAACTTCTTCCATTTCTTCTAAAACTAAGAGATGCTAACTTTTAGCCACCTTCAAAGTGGACCTTCACCTTCATTGGTGGAGGACTCAGGCCTTCTCATCACTATCCCTAATGGGCCAGTTCCTTCTCAAACATAGCACATGAGCTACAACATGCTTTTAATTCAAGTAATGAAAGTGTGGTAAACTCTGAGGATCCCTCACTATAAGAAAAGGAAAAAGATAATTAGGAAAAAAAATCAAATTTGTTTAAAAATTTGAGTAAACATAAGAAGGAAAAACACACAAGAAAGGAGACTCAAGCAAAAACTGCACAATTTAAGATAATACTGTACGTAAATATCTAAACACTGTGACAGCAAAACAGACATTTAAAGTAATCTTTCCAACTTCCAGAGGCTCTTCAGGGTTAGTAGTTCAGACAAAAATGTGAAAGATCAAATATTAAATAAAATGTTTGAAGGCCTTCTGTCTCCTTTTCTTAAATTGCTACAGAAATCCATACAAAAAAAAAAAAAAAATACCCAGAAGGTTTAACCCCCACAGCATGAATGACAAAAAATTTTGAAAGTCCTGAACGTTTTTTCACTCTCATACATCACATAATTTTACATTAAAAAATTGTAATACTTCATACCTCTACTTTGGATGCCAAAAACACACACGTAGGAGCCATTAATACTGGATCTATACTTTTTAGGGAATATCTGAAATGTTATAACAAAATTATAATATGTTGTTTCACACACGTAGAACGATTAATCTATTAAGAGCACCACACTTCCTTTTGAAAATCAAAACTTAAGTTAACTTTTACTAGCATAAAAGCTTTACACCATCCAGAAAACAAAAGTGGCACTATTTTTAATACAGAATTTAAAAGGGCTACCAAAATGTGCCTGACACGTTTTATTCCTGTACCATCATAATAAACAGTCCTACCTGGCATAGAATCTCTTGAAGTAGACTGTAGCAGTGGCAATAACTTGTTGTCTTAATTTAAGATGTTCACCTAAAGCCTGGATAACTTAAAATAAAAGAAAAAAAAAAAAGCTTGAGTTGTGTTTTTACAAAAATTTGACACCAAATAGCAAAGGATTTCAAGACACGGCTAGTACTGAAGATCCTAAGGAGCAGCAACACAGTCTTCTCCTTGTGTTCTCATACACTTCTTGGGTGAGACAACATGTTGCTGCAAACCTACAGACATGCAGGTGAAGAAGTACTACTGCATCCTGAAGCTCGTGGACACCTTTAAAAAAGGAAAAGTAACTTGACTTCATTGTGTACAAAGCAAGCGTGAACTTTAAGTAGATGGCAGTGCAAAGCTCAAAGGGTAAAGCTTAAATATTTCATTTGATCGCAAAAGAAATCCAAATACTTGAAATGTAAGTCTATGGCTTTTCAGGGACATGCAAAATGGATGTGTTTTTCAAACAACTAAAGCTGCCAACACAAACATGGTCATTAAATTTGGCAGAGGCAGCAGGTGTTAAAGAAATGACATATTTAGTCTAGGGAGAGGGGGTGGGAGACCAGAGGATGCAGTCAGCTGCTCCATCACAGTGGTCCTCTGCCAATTGGCCAAGAAACAACCCTGGTGTCATCTGTGCAGGTAGCTCTTGTTTGGCCTCCCAGACAAAGGAGAGGTGCCAAGCAAATTAGATGCATCAAGCTGGGATTAAGAGCAGGGCTGGATACAGAGAATGACAGAGAGAAACACAGACAAACATAAGGTTGCTACTTGTTATTTTTCCCATACTTTTTCACAGCCATTACTCTGAGAAAGGCTTGGCTGTGTAAAGAATCTTGTTTCCCTGCCTCACCAGAAATGTTCAAGAAAAGTACTACACTGTATATTCAGTGCAAGTATACATCAAAGTACACAAGTGTATATACAAGTATCTATCCAGGAAGCAACCACTGATGGAAAAAGCAACAGTGCCATTATCAATAAACACTACACTTTGACTTCACTTAAGTATATAAGATCTCCTAAATGTCCTTTCTTTTCCCCCATGCTATTATCCCATTGTTTCTTCCTTAGGAATATGCAGGGTATGCACTGTGCACCCATTTAATGAGCACTGCAGCAATTTGAAACATGAAAATAACAAGGGCATTGCTGGCTGGAAAATAGGCCAACGTAGGAGAAGAACCACCCTGACCAACACTGACTATTGGCAACATAGTTCATTTCTTTTTAACTCTAAAATTAATTTGTTACCCATGATAATTAGTCAAAGCCATGTTAAATCCCTTTCATTGTCCTGTCATATCACTCTTTTCCTAAAGACAAAGAATGCCAAAGTGAGACTAGCTTGCCAATGACAGTAGGACTCACAAGCAACACTGAGAGAAAGAAGGTTAAGTTCACTATGGAATGCCTGTATAAATATTAAAACATTTATCAGTGTATCTTGGGAGGCCTTGAAGGATTTTTCCCTTTGATTTGACCACAGGGCTACAAAGCTGTCCTACTACTAGGGCATCAGAAAAATCCAAATATTAAGCTAAACAGAATTCTCCAAATATGTTTCTTGTTCCCATGGGATTTTCAGGAGCAGTTAGGCCATCTGCTGTCAAAAAAAAAAAAAAAAAAAATCAAGTGTGGCTTAGGGAAAAAAAAAATGGACAAAAGCCTAGAGAGATTTAATGAAATGGAAGCTTTCAGATGCCAGGAAAAATTCCAGTACTTACAATAAATTTGTGAAAAAAATAATAATTAAGGAAGCTATTAGACTATTTATTCCTTTATGTTCACCAAATAAGTAGTTTCAGGGTTTTCATTTATTTGGTTTTTGTTTTTTAAGTAAAAATTGTTGGTTTTAATCCAAAAGTCTTGAGTAGCCTGTAATGCAAACATTACAGCTTCTGCACCAAATCAGAAAGAGAAATCATTCAATGGGCTTTTCATCCAAAAACTCAATTAAAACTCTGTGATCCAAAGAAAGAAGTCAACATTAATTTCTCATGTTTGAATTGGTTTAGAAGATGATCGTCTTCCCTCTCTACAGTTCTAATGGCTGATCTACAGCAACTGCTTTCAAATGGGGAGGCAGCAGGAGATTACCCCTTTGGGTAATTTTCACGATGCTTTGGGAAACAACCACTTCCTGAGGTAGATACAACACATCATGGCCAAGACTCACAGACGTATCAAGATAATGCAGAACATGGGAGAGGCTCAGCACATCTCAAATAGGGTCCCCAATTCAGAGTCAGGTGAAGAAACACAACATGCACTGAGGGCTCAAATATGGTAACTGTTGTATGAGTTCCCATCAGCACAGTACACCCCTGGAATGTCCTCTCCATGAAAGTATCCTTGGCCAAAGAAGGGGTAACAGCCCAGCATCACCATCCCCTCCAGGGCATGCCAAGTTCATACATACACAGATGCATAGGGCAGACAGCAGCAAAGCCTTCTTCCAGCTACCATGGGTCAGGAAACCTTCCTTTAGAGGAGGCAAGGAGTGCCAAGGAACACCAAGGAACAAGATTCTGAGAACCACAAACAATTTAACTTATCTATGACAGCTACTCCAGAAGTACCTTATCTGTGAGGGCTGCTTCTCCTATTTTATTATGTTGGCCGTGATATCAAAGGCAGATGATGGTGGTATGATCGTAGAGGTTGAACCTTCCTGACAATATTCCATTCCATTTTGTTGTTGTGTGACAGATGGCAGCAGAGGGGCGGTCTGATACAATGGTGTCTGACATGGAAGTGTGTATGAAGCAAAGGTGCGGAACTGATTTCCTCCATGAAGAAAAACTGGCACCCACTGATATTCACTGACACTTAGTGAACATTTATGGAGACCAAATAGTAGATGTGAGCACAGTGAGGCAGTGGGTGGGATGTTTCAGCAGTGACAACAGTGATGTGGAGAATCTACTGCTTGATCAAGAGGTTGGCAGCCCTGCCCACAGCAGGGGTTAGGAACTAGATGATATCTGAAGTCCCATCCAACCCAAGCCATTCTATGATTCTATGTCGAGCCATGTTCCAGATGGCCAGCTGTCACACTACAAAATGAAGAGCATCCCTAACAGCTCATCTGCATGAATTGACAGATTACAACAAGGGAATGGTGTGCAAAGCTGAATATTGGCTTTAATGCAGTGGCAGCAATATTGCAATACCACAAAGTTTGTGCCAGGTGGGACCTACAAATGCTCACACAGGAGCAGAAAGAACACTGTATGCAAGTCTGTCAGGATCTACTGAAATCCAGCTGCTACATTGTGATGCTCACTAAGCTGAAGACTCAAACTTCCAGAGTCACGACAAAGAAGACAACCTTTCTCTTGCAACACAATAATGCATGGCCCCATAGCAGTTTCATGGAGACCACTGCCAGTCTTGGCTGGGCTGTCCTACAATACCCATTGCAAAGCTGGGATTTGTCAGCTTCTGACTTCCACTTGTTTGAAATGAAAGATGGACTGCGTGGGCAAACAATGCCACAATAGCAGCTGTGGAACAGTGGGCCATCCCTGTTGGTACAGATTTTTACAAGCATGACATGCTGGCTCTAGCTCATGACTGGTGAAAATGCACAGCTAATGGTGATGACTATTGAAAGACGGAGTTTTATAGCTGGGAATCTGCTCTATCAAATAGTGTTATTGTGCTTTTTGTATCTGTTGTAATTTCCATGGAAATGAATAGGAGGTATCAGCTTCAGAATGACCTACACAGTTTGTAAATGTTTACTCAGGAAAGGCACTGAAGTGGAACATAAAAAAGGGCATGCTCCATAATTAATACTAGTGAAAAATAACACAAATAACTTATTACACTCTGACTTATCAGCATCCTATTTGTTCTGCTTGCATTAGGAAGCTATGAGATTGTTTTAACCTCAAGGAGCACCAGGAATCGATAGGTTATATTCCGCTTGACTTCCTAGTGCTGTATGAGTAATAATAAAAATGCATCAATGGAAATCAGACTTGGAGCATAATCAATTACTGCAAAAATCATTAACCTAAGAGAGAAGCTGGGTTAAATGTCTATCACAGTTACAATCCAGTACATAGGTAAGCTCCTTCAGTGGCTTTGGCCAATTCAGTTTAGCTTTTCTTTCTCAACTAAGTATGACCAGACATAGAAAAGATAAGTGTTCTGTATTTCCATGGACTGCTATGAAAAATGTTCAAATACCTGTCGACAAACAAACTAGTGCTTTGTAATATCCTTCTCCTAGGAGATTTCCTTTTTCTTTTTTCAATGCCAGACAACTGCATAGAAAAGAGTTTAACTGCCTTCTGCAATCTGACAAACTCCAATGCAGTTATTCATAGAGTTAAATGCCTCACGGGATCATGTCTCAGATAACTTCATAGTCAAGCCCCAAACTCTTTAGGATAACAGCCTGCAGACAACAGTGTGCAATTTGAGAGCCACTCACTGCAGGGGAATCAGCCACATGGGCTAAGACACAGGCCACTGTGCAGGTTTCAAAGAACATAACTGAACACAAATAACAAGATTCTGAGCTTTGCTTTTTAACAGCACTACATGCATTGGCTAAAATACTTAACATGTAACCCACCAGAAGCTCACAGACCACAGTTTGACTATTACTGTTGGCCAATGAGCCTTCAATATGCTGGCTTAGCAGCTTCTCCTTGCTTCTCTTAAAGTTTTTGTTTGTTTGTTTTTTATAAGAACCTCCTGAAAATCAGAAGTGCACTATGCTTTGCCCTACTGCAGGTTATCATATTACATATGCAGCCAGGTTATATCTAATTCCTCCCGAGCTAATACATTTAACTAAACAACAAATGCTGTAGGCATTCCAACACTTGGTTAAAACACACTGTGAAAGTATATGCAATGCAGTAAAGAAAACCACACACTCTAAGCCACTTACATCTGGACACAGCAAGTACTAGACAGTTATACAACACAAATAAAACTATCTTACCATTAGTAAAAAATATCTGCAGCTTCCAATATTCTTCTTCAGTCAGAAATTTCAAGTCTTTCTGGCGCTCCTTCAGTAGATCTTGTTTATCCAAAATCCATTGTAAACTGAAAGGAAGAAAAACAACTTCAGTAACACTTCATCAGTGCTACATTGTCTCCTGCACCAACAGCTAGGGGTTAAGGCCCAACGATCTCCAGCCACCCACCGGCAATCTCCTCACACAAATATTCTCTAGAGGTTTCCAAGTTAGATATCTGCATTAACACCGCCCAGCAAGCGATCCTCGCTGACTGCCACCCAGCCAGGCCGCTTCCACCAACCCCGGCCGAGCCCGCTCACAGCCGCCGGCCGGGCCCACCGCCGCGCCCGGCTCCGGGCTCCCACACGGCCCGCGCTGCTCCCGCCCGCCCACCCTTCGGGCCGCGGCACCCACTAG
>VXAB01007001.1:0-10604 GCA_013399175.1 Odontophorus gujanensis
TTCCCTGTCTATCCCTTCTGAAATGCCCTTCTCTGGTCATTTAAATATGGAAACAACTAAAACATATTTGCAAGGGATATGACAAATGAGTATCTGCACTCTGGCCAGTGTTTCACTGACTTTCATTCAAATGCACAGTGATGTTTCAGCACTGCCTCTACAATTGTTCAAAAGAGATGATTTCCCAATATCCACATGGACAGGTTGGCTGATGAGAATTCCTCAAGGACTAAACACCTTCAGTATGAACTTCAAGGTCTCTTTCTTGGACAAATTCTGCTTCCAAACGCACTGAGAAAATTTCAGAGCCAACACTGAAATCCATAGAACTCCTTTGTATTCACATCAATCTAAATGGTAGCACTCTGCACAACTGTATATTCCCCAGAAAGGTGCTTAGTGTTTACAAGTCCTATCCTTCAGTGGCAGCAGGTTGTTTCTGATTTTCAAGAGATTTTAGGATCCTTACCAATAATTTGCAACCAAAGATAAGAGAATGATCTACACCAAAACTGGGCTTAAGCAAAACACCTATTTCTTCATATCTCCAGATATCTCCATTAACAGAAGTGTAGTGGGATTGTCTGGTCACAGCCTGAACCAGTGAATGAGCATCTGAGTGACCCGAGCGAAGGAGCCCATTTCCACCCGTCCTCTCGCTCTCACCCTCTCGGTGGTGCTTCCGGGAGCACAGATACGCTCAGAGCCTGCGCGGGTTGGCCCCCCCCACACCCTCCCTGGCTCTCTTCCTTCCGGCGCGCCAGTGTTGAACGAGAGGCGGCTGCATTCCTTAAATAAACGGTCGCCGGGAGGGGTGAGTTCATTCCCCTTATCTCTAACATCTCTTTCTGTAGTGCCTCTACCTCAAATAAAGGCTCTGTCACCGTCTTTGCTTGCTTTACAAGAAGGAACTGAAGTAATAGAGGAGATGTAAGGGAAAAAAATATTATTTTTCCCTCTTGGCCATCTCTCAGCTCAATTATTACACTATTATTAATAATGAAATTAGTCTGTGTAGTTGCAGTGTGCCATGGCAACATAGCTAGAGATACATAAGCGCCACCAGTTTACTTCAGGATGTTCTTACGTGTGACAGGAAAAACCTCAAACCCTCACCTCAAGCTCCTTCACAAATTCTGGCTGTGTTTTGCACTGCTGTTCAGGAGAAAATGCACCTCCAGGAGTCAAGCACTACTTACGTAGCTCTGTATTCATCTATCCTTTAATGCACACCAAGTGGTATCATCCCAGGCAATGCTAAGCAGCGCCCTTGCTGCTGATATGCTGACTTAGTGACCCAGCGGGATGCCAGGCTGCCCCCTCCAGCACATCTGCTTTGCTGGAGAATCTTTTCAGCACCCCTCACCATGTAATGAATGATGTGACCTGGGAGGCAGATGGCAGCACTCCTGCAGGGAAATAGCTTGCAAAAGACCAAAAACACCCAAAGCTTTGGGGGCAGCAGCATCATTTTTGTCACTGCACTATCCAGGGTCCTAACACTGCAATGAATAGGGAAAAACAAATCACTAGAAGCTCTGCAGATAGATCCCATCTAGTGGACTGGGATGTCTGCTACTAGTGAAGAACACAAGAGGAGAGAGGATAGCAAAGCAGAGAGGAAGAGCAGGGAATTCAGCTGTGAAGCTTTTTCTCTCTGTCACGGAAATTGTATGTACTTCCTCAAGCGCAGTAAAATATGCAATATAAACCATTTCTGTTATCAAACAGGTTGGAGTGTTTACAGAAATAGCTTTGCTATTTCATGCATACTTGTCCACTGTCTTAATTTATGGCTCTTTTACAGAGTGCTACCTTATTCTTCTGCTTTCTTTCTCTTTTTTTTAAATTTTTTTTTAAGGAGATACTAATTTTTTTGCATACTTTCCTAAACACATAAAGCCCCACCACTTTTGTAATCTGTTAGTCCCATTTGCAGCTCCCAATGTGAACAAAAACCCAATGAAGAGAAAAAAAACAGAGCAAAGATTTCACTTCTACTAACAATTTAAACAGCATCAAAAAGATTTGGGATCCTGTTTTTACACCAGACACCAGCAGTCAGTGTATGTACAGTTGGAGGAAGAAAATCTTGCTCCTTTTGCTATTGTTATTGCTTTTTGAAGTGAAATGATAGTGGGACTCTTTTGAATAACAACGTTTTACATCAATTTTACTTCCTGCCTAACAAAATCAATTTGCATGAAAATTATCTGGAAAGCACAATTGCATACGCACATTAATATAGATCTATATCTTTCTAGTAGAGTTATGATGTACAGCATATCAAATGCCTTAGTGATGAAGAATAAATAATATGGCAATATTTACTAATTTTCCTAATTTCCTAGAAAAGGAACCATTTCTTAGAAAAGTCTACCACTGCCTTCTAATCTCTTCTGTGATGAGCACTGCAGCTGATTTCTATCCTAATTCAAATTCCATGAAAGCACCGCAGAGGATCTAATGACAAATGGTGGGTAATTCTGGCATGATTGGATTTTTCTTTATTTATTAGCTGTTGTCAGCAAGCAGCCAGGTAAGTCCAATCAGATAAAGCATTATCTGATTCCTATGCTGTACATCAGATTTAAATAGAGAAAAGATCTATGTCCTTATGGAAATGGAAAGAATATGTTTATAATGTATTCTGAATGTGTACTGCACAATAGCAAGCTTGGATAAAAAATACTTTCTCATCTCTGTAAGATGAGAACTAAAATAAAAGAATGTTCTGCTTGGATCAACTAAGACAAACGTGCAAAAAGCATGCATACATGCTGTATCCTCAGACACAAAAAAATACTGCATTACACTAAATTAAAAGTACAATCAAGAAAGCAAGTGTATTTGTTTTTCAGCTGGCAGAAAAACAAATGATTTTCAGGTTTATCTAATTTAGACATTAAAATGAGAGCTTTGGTATCCTACTTGAAACTCCAGTACATCTTCTGTCTTAGCTATTTATCCTTGTCTTTTTCTATTCAGAGACTATGAAATCTCATGACTGCACCTGTAGTTCAGACAATGTTTGACTACCTGTTGAAGGATTTGCACATTTTCATCAGCACAGCAATCTAGATACTCTCAGACATAAATCAGTTTTAAGCATTAAAAACCTTGATTGAAAGCCTGCTTGTTTTTATGTGGTGATAATGTAGAGAAATAAATAATAGGATAATTAAGGCTGGAACAGATCACTAAAATCATCTATTCCAACCATCAACTCATCATCATCATGACCACAAAACTATGTCACTAAGTGCCACATCTACCCTTTTTCTGAAAACCTCCAGAGATGGAGGTTTTACCGCCTCCATTGACAGCCTGCTCCAATGCCTCATTACACTTTCGGAGAAGAAATTTTTCCTAATATGTAACCTGAACCTCCTGTAGCACAACTTAAAGCCATTCCCTCTAGTCCTATTGCTAGTCATCTGGGAAAAGAGGCCTACCCCCACCTCTCTACAACCTCCTTTCAGGTAGTTGTAGAGATCAATAAGGTCTCTCCTGAACCTTCTTTAAACAATCCCAGTTCCCTCAGCTGCTCCTCATAAGATCTGTGTTCCAGACTCTTCACCAGTTTCATTGCCTTTTTCTGGACATACTCCAAGGCCTCAATGTCTTTCTTGTACTGAGAGGCCCGAAACTGAACACAGTACTCAAGATGCTGTCTAACCAGTGCCTAATACAGAGGGATGATCACCTCCCTAATTCTGCTGACTACACTATATCTGATACAAGCCAGGATACCATTGCTCTCTTTGGCCACCTGGGCACACTGCTGGCCCATGTTCAGCCAGCTGTCAACTAATACCCACAAATCTTTCTCCTCCATGCAACTTGCCAGCCACTCTGTCCAAAGCCTGTAGCAATGCATGGGGTTATTGTAACCGAAGTGTACCATCCAACACTTGGTCTTGCTAAAGCTCATACAGTTGGTCTCAGTCCATCAATTCAGTCTATCCAGATCCCTCTGAAGGAGCTATCTACTCTCAGGCAGATGAACACTTCTCATCTTGGTGTTGTCTCCAAACTTACTGAGGTTCAATCAATCTCCTAATCCAGATCATCATTAAAGATATTAATCTTTCCTGATTGCTGAGGAACACTACTAGCGACTGGTCACCAGCTGGATTTAACTCCATTCACCACCCCTCTCTGTTCCTGGCCATCTAGGCAGCTGTTTCCCCAATAAAGAGTACACTTGTCCAAGCCATGGGCTGCCAGCTTCTACAGGGGAATACTTCAGGACACAGAGTCAAAGACTTTACTAAAGTCTAGGTAGATTACATCAACAGCCTTCCTGTCATCCACTAGGTGTGTCACCTGGTAATAAAAAGGAGATCAGATTGGTTAAGTAGGACCTGCCTTTCATAAACTCACGTTGGCTAGGCCTGATCCTCTGGTTGGTCCGTATACGACAAGTGATCACACTCAACATGATGTACTCCATACCCTTTCCCAATACTGAGGTGAGGTTGACAGGCTTCTAATCGCCCCAGATCCTCCTTCCAACCCTTCTTGTAGATGGGGATCACATTAGCAAAAGTCTCCAGTCATCTAGGACCTCCTCAGTTGACCAAGACTTCTGATAAATGATGGAAAGTGGCTTAGCAATTGCTTCCATCAGCTCTCTCAGGACACTGGAGTAGATCCCATCTGGTCCAATAGACTTGTAATTGTACAAGTGGAGCAGCATGTTTCTAAATGTTTCCTCCTGAACTGTGGGCAGTTTATTCTGCTCCCCATTCCAGTCTCCAAGCTCAGGCTGAATACCCTAAATATAGTTCATCTGATTATTACGGACAAAAGTGGAGGCAGCATTGAGAATCTCAGCCTTTTTTTCATTCTCATTGGTAATGTTCCCCACTGTATCCAATAAAGGATGGAGATTCTTCTTGGCCCTCCTCTTCCTGGTAGTAAAAAAGAATTTTTTTTAATGTATGAAAAAACATTTTTTATTTAACAATGGTGACCAGATTAATTTTTTCCTGGTTTTCTGCCTTTCTAATTTTCCCTCTGCATACCCTAGGAACATCCCTGAACTCTTCCCAAGATGTCTGACACTTCTTCCAAAGATTGTAAAGTCTCTTTTTTTTTCCCAGAATCTTAGCAAAAATTCTCTGTTCATCCTGGCTGGTCCTCTCCACTGGCTAATCTTACGGAACAGGGATACAGCCTGATCCCATGCCTTTAAGATTTCCTTCTTGAGGAATGTCCAGCCTTTCTGGAGCCCTTTGTACTTCAGGACTGACTCCCAAGGGTCTCCCAACCATTGTACTAAACAGCCTACAGTCTGACATCCATCCTAATTTCTCCAAGAATGGAGAATTCAAACAATGTCCCACCACTCTTTCTCTGTTTGTCAAACATTAGGTAAAATAGAATGCTTCCTCTGGTAGGCTCTCTTAGCAGCTATGTCATAAAGTTTCTGTTCCTGTGTCAGGGAACATCCTATACTGTTTTCTCTGTTGTATTCTATTTCCACTGAATGTCAAGTAAGTTGAAATCCCTCATGAGAACAGGGACTAGCAATTGCTTGAATTCTGCCAACTGCTTACAGAACACTTCATTTTCTCTTCATACTAGTTAAGTGTCAGCCTTGTTGGCCTTCCCCCGATCCTTACCCATAAGGACTCAACACTATCATTCCCAGAATTGAGCTCTACAACATCAAAATGCTCCCTAACAAAGAGCCACCCCACCACCCCTCCTAAAGAGATTATAGCCTTCCATTGCAGCATTCCAGCCATGAGAATGATCCAGTCATGTTTGGGTGGAGTTGACTAAATCACAGTTTTACAGTCACACTACCTCTCATCTTGTTTGTTGCATATGCTGTGTGCATGAAGGTAGACACACTTCATCCCTGGCCCCTGGAACACTGTCCCCAGGCTCATCTCAAGTGAGACAGATTTTATCACCTTCTCCCTTCAAACCTAGCTTAAAGCTCTCTCAGTGAGCCCTCCCAATTCCTGGGCTAGAATCCTTTTCTACCTTTGACACATATAGACCCCATCAGTTGCCAGCAGGCCTGGTACTGAATGTTAAATATTAAAAATGTTAAAAATAAACAAACCAAAATTCCTCTTAGGGCACCAGCCTCTTAGCCATGTGTTGATCAGGTGGGTTTTCCTCCTCCTCTCAGTATCATTCTCTGTTTCCTAAGGGATCAAGGAAAACAGCACCTGAGCTCCCACTCCATCAGCTAACCATATCAAGGCCATGAAGTCTCTCTCTACTTGTCAGAAACAGGAATACTGAGAATGAAAGTGTAACCTATAAAAGGATGCAGTGTACACATCACTAAGGAAGACTGTAAAGCCCTGAGGTTCCCTCTTGGAAATAGAGAGGAAGGACCAGGAGAAGGGATGGTGGTGCCATATTAACGCGAAACAACAAGCACTTAATACTTTTGTGTCTCCCAGAGAAAAAGACTGAATTATATGTAATAAAAATCCCAGTAGGTCCATACCTACCTATTTCTCCTAATAAACTGAAGAAGTTTGTTACAGCATAATTATAGACACCAAAGAAAACAATTTCTCAACCCAATCCTAGCTACGAGTTATTACAGTTTGTTACCACTATATCTTCCACTGTGTTATCCTCAAATTGGGACAGGCAAACTGGCAAACTGTTTCCTCTTAAAGCGTGGGAAACTTTGTTTAAAAATACATATATCATTTTTTTGTACATGGTGAAATTTAGTTTCAGCAGATGAAGGCAAATCATAACTCCAGGAGTAACAAAGCCATGTCATTGGCGATAGCAGACAAACCTTCTTTAGAACTACTGTTTTCTAGTGAGCACCTTGTAAAACTGATGAAGTGTATGACATTAAACTACAAAAACATTGATTAATCTACAAATAACATGTTTTTTAAACTAATCAACCAAAACCTCAAGAAAGGACAGCAACCTCATAGAGCCCGTTTTGATCCATCTAGCAGTCTTTCACAAAATAATGTAACCTTTAAAGACTTCCCCCATTACTGTAAGGCTGATCTGAACTTCTGCTCACTCTGAATGGCAGAAAAGTTGCTGAGAATTGGCTGATCCCTCAGTTTAACTGGCCACAAAATTCACTGCACAACAGGATTGAGCAGAGGAAGATTCTATAACTTACTTGTCAACTGTACTTACCAGTACAAATGAAAACATTACACTTTTTTAAACTTAAAACACAGTCTCTTAAACATTCAGCTCTTACAACTCAGTTTAAGAGAATGAAATTTTCACTAGTCAGACAGATCTCCATACCTCCATCTGGCAAGTCTCTAATAACCTGAAATTCATGCCATATTTATATCCCATTATTTTCTTTATTAAATACAGCCTGAATCACTCAGTGAAATCAGTGGAAGAGTGGGCAGGAAAATGGAGATGAGTTTAAATTTTCTTTTTTGTCAAGAAATCTTTCTCAGATAGCTGTCCCAGTTATCTGCCCATTTTAAAATAAAATAAAAAAGAAAGACAAAGATACAGTCATTCAGAGTTGACAGACAGACAATACATGTAAAGCAGTTCAGGGGAAGTGAGGTAGCCTTAATAATCTGTATCACATAATTATTTGCCTGGTGTAACTTTATGACTTATAAGTAGGACTTCAGGCACTCCCAGTTTCTTCTCCCTAGAGGACAATGTATCAAGATGACAATTAATCATAACTCCAACAAATGTTCAACTTCAACAGCTCAGTTGAAGTTGAATTCCCAATTTGTAAACATGTCTCTGCCTGCGATATCTCAGTTTTAAATATATATATATCTGTATCTACATCTATATTAAACTTCATTCCTAGAAACACTTTGCCCAGCAGGTATGCAGGAATGCAGTGCCACACTCCACTGCCCAGTGCAGGAAGCCCCTAGGAAACACTGAGGCTGGCATGGATGTTCAGCCTGTACAGCTGCATGGAGGTGTGTGGCCGCAAGGACAAAGGTGGCTCTGACTTACCAAGGTTCCACCTGAGACCGGTTGTGGTCACGTTGTCACAGGAGCCCCCAATTGGGATGAGGCCACACCAGGAACCTTCCAGTCCTGTATCCACCTGCAGCTTGTGCTTGCCCTGTAACACAGAAAGGACTGAGGTTCAGGATCACTGTAGAGGGAGGGGAGACATCAGCTGGAGATGCAGGCCCTTTCCAGCCAAAACTATGCTACTTGGTCCTTAGAAATTTCATTTTTGATTTTCATTCTTTTTTTTTTTCCCTGATCTAAACCGCTATGAGTCTTAACCAACACCAGTCAGAGCACTGCTGAAACTCCTGCATTTCTTTGATAACATCTGCAAAATTCCATGTACTTCCTCAAGCATTTACTTTTCCCAGCAAGCAGGAGTACCTGTAGAAACTGACCTAGGTGCTGGAGAAATTAAGCTAAATATTTACACAAATGTGCTTGTACTAACAGTAAAGAGAAATTAAAACACATTTTTTCAGCTTGTAACCACCAAGCTTATGGAATATATGAGAAGCAGCAGCTATTAATGACAATGGGTCTGTGACCAGACTTGCAAGCAGCACTCACAGATCTCAGGTGAGCAGCTTTCCATATACCAGCATATCAACAGTCCCAGTGAGGAGTGGATAGTGAAAATCTTACACAGAACAAAAAAAAAACCGTGAATTTCAGAGTTCTGGCTCAGTTTTAATTCCGAGAAACTTACTTGTTTATTACAATTAACAACAAGAAGACCGCAGATGATAGAGAAACTTCTGAGGTGTTTGACAGATTCTCCTGTTAATGCCAAATGCATTATGAAGAAACAATTTCAATATGTGTCATGCCCTCAGATAACAAATGAACCTTGAAAATGTTGCCAATTAGGGAGTATTGGATTACATGGCTTGCACATCTTTGACTGTGCATGGCAGAACGATGACTGATCCAATATCATCTGTCTTCTTAGGGTGTCCAGCTTCATGTGGTGATGGGCTGTGTATTTCTATAATAGTTGTGAATGCCTGCCTGCCAAATGCAGAGATGTAATAAATTCAGGCTTGATATTCTTTTAGCTATGTAATGTGCCATACCACTTATTTCTTGTAGTATGGAGAGAGAGAGAGAAAAGGAATACAAGCGCAGGCTGTCTCATGATGGAATTGCAGATGCTGCTTATAACAAAGATGATCATGAAGAAGAGGATGAAGGACTGGGACTGCCTGTTCTCAATGAACGTACATATCACTGCCACTCAGAGCTACTCAAGGGAAAAAAATTACTACATTCACCTACTAAACAGAGAGGTAAAAGTGCCTCATAGAGAACTTAATAAATATCTGTATTACCCAAAATTGAGACCACCTGTTATTAACTTTGCATTTTTCATTTTCTGACATTCTGGCCCAGCTTACTGAATTTAATCCTTACCTATACAAAATTTACGCATAAATCTGTCTTTTTGTTCTCATGAAGTAAATGTGTAAAACAAAAGATGACATTGTCAGAAGCTCACCAATATTCAGGATTTTATCAAGAGTCTTCCAATATTTGATACTTCTCTAAAATGTCACTTCACATGTCCTACTGAGAATATGAGAACCTTGTCTTTCTTCTATAAAAGCCAGACCTCAAATGTCGTGAGCCCAGAGGGCTGCCATACAAGGAGCACAAAGGGCTAAATCCAGTGCAGTGGGTAAGCAGGAATTAAAATATTAAAATGGAATATGTTTTTTTAAAACCTCTCATTTGTTAAGCCAAACCCATGGATTGGAGACTGGTTTACTGTTATTACACAAGATAGATTTTAAGATTTTTCTGTAAATAAATCAGTAATTTTATTGGGGCAAGTAGAGTCAGAAAACAGAAATGATCACTGTGGGGAAAAACAGCCTAACAAAACAAATGATGTTCTCATTTCTTCCTCAAAAAAAGATTAACAGCCAATGCAGGAAGGCTCTGGAGAGCAAGCATTGCAAGTCTGTCACACAGGAAATTAGGCCCAAGCTTATCCTCCAGTTTCAAGTACATATCATTCAACCACAAAAGATGAAAATGCTGTTTGCTGAGGGAAAGGAGCTTCACAGCTTGTAATTTCCAAATGCGAGTATTAATTTGTTCTTACTTAAACTGTGGCAATTAAAAGAACAATTATATATGGGCATAAAATAAAAAAATGAAACTGTTAAGTTTGTGCAAAACTCAGTTTTCTAAAATAAGGGTTAAAAATAAAATCAAAATCTAACTACATAAATCTGTCCTTCACAAGCATATGGTTTGTTTGTTTGTTGGTTTATTTATTTATTTTTTGCCTCCGATAAAGGTAACTGAAATATTTTCACATTTTAGCAAGAGGAACAAATATTACCAGTCTGAATGTTACTGGTGATAAAATAATGACAAATAATATGTCTGCATTGATTTTTATCTCATTGTCAGTTTTGAAACCTGACTGATTGGCAGCATTATTTTCTTCATTCTTTTACCTGTCATGCCTGGAAATAAAATCAATTTCTAAGTTCAGCACCTTATCATATACCATATCAGATGCACTCAACATACCATATCGAGACACTGAAATAATTGGTTAAAAACTTGTAAGTTTGTGAATAAAATCCAGATAAAAGCTGCCAGATTCTGGCTATCTGTGCTCAGAA
>VXAB01007002.1:0-10680 GCA_013399175.1 Odontophorus gujanensis
ATTATTATTATTATATTTTTTTAAAATAACCTTCACATTTTTCCAAGCTGTTTGAGACATAGAGCTACCTTAAATCTTGTGATAAAATTAAGCTATTCCTTTTCAGAATTCTAATGTATGTCAGTAGTGCTCAGGAAACAGATCATGGAGAATTTCTGCACAAAGTTCTGGCCTTAATTCACTGATAATATGTTTTGTCATCCACTGTAGTCTCAGACCACAGTGCATTTGAATGTAGCAACTACTAGTTTGTACTGAACTCCTGTCATGTCAAGAGCAGGCTGAAAAATAAGAGAACAAAGCTACCAACAGGGAGATACAAACAGTTCTGCAGAAACTGCAAGTCCTTGGGATAAATCTCCACATGCAGCCTGCCATTTGAGTTCAGGAAGCAAAATCACTGTTGGAATTAGGCTTCTGCCTCCTGGAGCTTGTCCTCTACAGCCACAGGGATCATTTGGGCAGCTCTGAACTGCTTTGTATTGAGTATCCATTGTACTGAATGCTTTCTTTACCTCTTAAAGAGTTTCCAGTTCACAAACCCGTATCTCATGTCACACTCAAATGTAACCTACCAAGCATCCCTATGATCAAATAGTTTCCTCTTAGGCTTTCAGCCCTCTACTGTAATTTAAACATGGCAAGGGAGAGCAGGGTTGATGTGCTGTAGTAAATCCCCAGTTCCAGACATGTTCAGTGCACCAGTTGAATTAATTATGTGGAGGAAAACTTTTAAAAAGCCGTTGTAGAAGAGTACCTGGGCTTATTACGTTTCAATATTTTGATTCAAATGCAGATTATTATTTTGAGATTGTAGTTGTGTCTTTCTTGTTTGTCTGCATTATTTTCACATTTTTTCTGAGGTGATGTCTGAGCCTCTTACTGTAGAAACCAATGATTGGCTACAGGTGCTATTCATACAAGGAAAAGTGGGTTTCACAGTTTGACAATGTTTCTACATTTTCCATGTGCCCACTCTCCCTTCATCTGCAATTATATAGTAGTGTCAGCCTGGAGGTACTCCTGCTTTCTCTGCCTGTACAAGGTTACTATGTAGGAGAGTAAATGACATCTTCTCTTCTCAGAGGGCATGATCCTGGGCTTTAATGAAGAATGAGTGTTTTTCTCACCTCAGTCCCCCATTCTAACTTAGGAATGCAGAGAAAAAAGGAAAGAGCGTGTGCCCTTATCATTATTAATTTGATACAGGGAGCATAGACATGAGTAGAAAACTGAAGCAAAGATGAGTATCAAAAGCATTTGAAAACATGTCCATATATACATACTCACACAGAAGAACAATGCACAAACTTATTTTATTTTGTGCGCAGGATAAAGGCATTAAGATGCAAGGGCAAGCAAATAAAAGCCCGGGGCAGATAACTGGAAAGGAAGAAAAACAAAGCCCAGCTAAATATATGTTCATCAGCCAGTGATTTTATGTATATTTATGCACTGAGAGAACTACAGTCCAAATGGAAAGACATTTATTATTTGCAGAAGGTTTTCTGCTTCTCCCGCTGTCCTTGATGGCAATTGTTCCAGATGGAAGGAAATAAATAAATTAAAAAAAAAAAACAACTGCTTTGGAAGTATTGGAGTAAGCAGCAAGGGAGGACACTTTGATAACTTAGTAAGGGGCTCAGCAACTGAATTCTTGTGTCTGCAGTGTTTTCCTACTTTCGTTCTCATTTTTACTGCTTTCTGCCCATGGAAGGTTGTATTTTTCTATAATTACCACAAGCAAATCTTTCTTTGTCAGCACATGTAGTGATTAATCGCATTTCCTTTATTGCAGTGGTGGATGGCTCTTGCGTATCCTCTTTTTATATATAGCCTTTAATTTTCTGTACTAAAGACTGTAAAGTAGCTTTCTTGTACTAACAAAGATAACAATTAGCTACATGTGTTATAGAACTGGAGCTCTCAAACTGCCTGTGATCTTTCTGAGATCTAGATACTTCTCCTTAATGAATGTACATAGACATTGTAAAAAGAAAAATACATCTAAATATCTAAAATATGTTCCTTAGAGTGTGTAAGCTTGAAACAAATTCTTGATTTTCTCTCCTAAAATTTGATACTGTGATCGCCTGTACATGGAATGAATCATCCTTCTCATTAAAATTGGAACTACCAATAAAAATGGTAATACAGAAAGTGTAGTGGTTCAGAGGAGAGAGGGCAAACCGCCAGGCTCTTGGGGCTTAGGGCAGATTTGGCTATGGATTCTCTGGTATGACACCAAGCCATATCATTCTATTTAAAACAGAAAATATATGTTCAAAACCTCTGAAGTTAGGTTTTGAAAAGAGTAGGCACTAATTATATGTGGAGCCACTGCCCCCACATATGATAAGAAACTATTAGTTTCAGTACGTGGGCATGACCTGTTTTGTTTCAGCTAACTCAAGTTTGCTGTAAGTACGTGCTAGAAATCCCTCAAAAACCCACTCAGGTTTTAGGCGTTTTACCAAAAGCAACACAACATGCCAGTCATCTTACTTTGTTAAGGCTTGTCTGTGTAAGATGCTTTTTCCACACACTTCTCACTGCCAGCTCCCCAAAAGATGAGTGCAGAAAACTGAATCTCAGTTTAAGGCAGGCATGTCCAACCAGTGTCTTGAAAGCTTCATGTGGCCTCATGCAGTTTGCACTGTGTCCCGTAACCCCTGCTGCTACATCATCATGGTAGTGGCTATGTCCAGGTAACCCAACAATCACTCATCAGCAACAGAAGATGGGTGCACAATTAATCCTACCTGAAACCAGGGAACAGGACGCAGTGAAGTGCTAATTTAATTTATGGTAAATGAGCTTTCAATTTTGATACAGTTGCTAAACACAGTCCTTTGAAGAGATAAAAATATACAGCCATGTTTTCTGTTGTGATAAAGGAATTTGAGAACAGGTTTCAAGATTGCAAAAAAAATCATCGTTTATTTGCAGCTCCATTATCAGTTGACATAAATACATTACCTGCAAATTTTCTTATGAAACATGTAGAGTTGAAATCAAAAACTTGATTATACCTCTATACCACACTTTCATGAGCCCTCTCTTAGCTGAGAGAAATATCCCTCACTTCAAAATCACGCCTTATTCATGTCACTGTTTTTTGTCAGTATGTACAATTGTGAACAATTATTTTCAAGAATGAAGTAGAGGAAGAGTAAAGTTTCATCAACAATCTTTGATAAAGACTTTGAGAACTCTAAGAATTGAGACTATTGTCATTCAACCTGTCTGACGGGTTAATTTCACAAAAACAAAATCAAATATCCCACTAGTTTTATGTTTTTTTTTTCCTTCCTTTTTTTTTTTTTTCAACATTTTGACAAAAATATTAAGAATTAAAATGTTTTGTTACTTATACACCCCAAGTATAGTATATATTTTATGAGAGCTGATCTGAAAGTAATGCTCCTATTTTATTATGCTGGCCAAAAAGAGGTGGATGTTGGTGGTAGAGCAGTAGAGTTGAACCCTCCCACCAATATTCCATTCAATTCTGTTACTGTGCAACAGATGGTCACAGAGAGACAGTCTGACAAAATAGTTTCTGACACAGAAGTGCCAATGGAAAAAAGATTCATCATTCAATTTCTCCATGAGTTAAAAGTAGCACTCACCAACTTCCTCAATGTTTCTGGAGATCAAACCATGGGTGAGAGCATAGTGACATGGTGTGTGGTATGTTTCAGTAGTGGTGACTACGACAGTAGCTCAGTCTTCTCATTAATCCACTAATCACTCTTATATTACTGTACACTTATAGTTTTAAGTAGTCCTTTTGTTTGTTTGTTTTAAATCTGTTTCTATCGACCTGAAGGAAAGCTGAACAATTTAGTATGCATTCCATTCCTTTGTGGTTACCACAGTATTCAGCTGCCTCTGCAATTCTCTATACCATGAGTATCCAACTTTTAGCTTGCCTGGGCTGCAGTGAGGAAACAGGAATTGTCTTTGGTAGCATTTACCAAGGTTGTTCTGAAAGTAACATCTCCTGCTTATTTCTATGGTAACTACAGCAGACACAAAGAGCACAATAGCACTATTTAATAAAGAAAATGATCGGCCACAAAGCACTCTTTTCCTATATAATCAGCACCGTTAGCTGTGCACTTTTATCAGTGATGAACAAGAACCTTCATGCTGCACTCATAACAATCTGTACCAGAAGAGGTGATCCACTGTTGTAGTCACCACTACTGAAACAGACATGAAACATGTCATTATGCTCTCACTCACTTACCCAAGCAAAATTTCCCTGTCTGGTTCTGTGTCTTAAGTAGCTTAAGAACATCTAACATACCATAGTTTTCTTACTGGTTTACCTCTTCATTTTACCTGTTTGCACTGGACTTGATGTCTACTGGAGTCACCTGCAGCAGTGGGTGACCTGGAGCTCTTGCTGCTCTTTATAGAGATTTTTCCACTTCTCACTGCTCATTTTATATACTTTAATACTGGATTATTACATTATTTCCTTTCACAATCTCCCACATTCATTAATTAGTGGACTCTGAGGCAGCAGCAGATGAAAACAGTCAGAAAACATACAAGAGGAAATTTATGTTGTGAGATACATGAAATGTAAAATTTCTTCACTGCTGAATCCCATGCTCCTTTTTTGCAAACCTTGTAGAAGAACTAAATGAGACATTAGAGGTGGTAAGTTTAGAATCACAGAATCATAGAATATCCCAAGTTTGAAAAAGATAACAATCATCAAGTCCAGCTCTTTGCTCCACACAAGACCACACAAAATTCAGACTTTATGTCTGAGAGCATTATCCAAATGCTTGGAGCCATGACCACTGTCATGTGCTGTATCATGAGCACTGTTCCAGTGCTGTATCACTCTCTGGTGAAGAGCCTTTTCCTAAACCCCACTCTGATCCTCCCCTGTTGCATCTTCATGCCATTCCCTGAGATCTCATTGCTGTCACCTGAGACCAGAGCTCAGTGACCCTTCTCTGCTCCCCTCATGAAGAAACTGTTGTCTGCCTTGGGGACTCTTCTCTAGGTCGAGCAAATTGAGTAATATTCCTCATATATCTTGCCCTACAGCACCTTTAGCATCTTCATAGACCTCCTTTTGACACTGTCAAGTACCTCTATGGTCTTATAATAGAGCACCCAAATCTGCACACAGTGCTTGAGGTGAGGTTGCACAGTGGAGAGTGGATCAGAACAGCTCCTTCCTCTTCCTTCACCTGGCAGCAGTGCTGGTCCTGATGTATCCCTGGGTATGGACTAGCTCTTTGGACTGCCAGGCCACACTGCTGGCTCAGACTCAATTTGCCATCAACCAGAACCCCTGGATTCCTTTCTGTGGTTTCTTATTCCCAGGTTTGTACTTATAGCCAGGATGGTTCTGTTTTCAGATATAAAATCCAACTCTTACTCTTGCTAAACTTGAATGGTTAGTGATTGTCCAGGTGTCTTATTTGTCAAGATACAAAAGTCTACAAAAGCCTACAAAGCCTATTTGACCTTGAGGGAGTTAACAGCTCCTCCTAATTTAGTATAACTGGCAGACTTAATATGTATTTCAATCCTGCATCTGAGTAATTTATGAAAACTTTAGAAAGAGCTGTCCCAAATGAAACCTTGTGGAATCCCACTGGTGTGACTGGTTTTCAGCCAGTTGTAACCCCATTTACTATAACTCTTTGTATTGGGATTATGTAGCAAGGTTTTATTGGCAGGGGTCAGCTGGTGTGGCCTCTATGAGCAGAGCAAAGAAGTTGCCCCTGTCAAATAAGACCCAGCTCCAGCTGCTGGGCCTTCTTGTGGATAAATCTGAGCCAGTTAGCAATGCTGATTTTGTCTCTGTGAGGGCAGATTTAAGAAAGGAAAAAACATTGTGCAACAGAAGCAAGGAGAGAAGAGTAAGGAAAGTGAGAGAAGCAGCCATGAGACACTGAGGTTAGTGAAGAAGAAGGGCAGGAGGTGCTCCAGGCCTGGTGCAGAAATTCCCTGCAACTCAGGAGGGGCCCAAGGTGAAGCAGGTAGTCCTCCTCCTGCCCATGGACACCTTGCAGAACAGGTATCTACATGCAGCCATGTAGAAGCAGATGGTGCAGCAGTGCACGTGGCCTGGAGGAGGTTTAGTCCATGGATACTCCTGCAGTAGTAGCCCCAGGCTGGAGCTGCAGGCAATGGGGAGGAGTTCCTGGTGAGGCATGTGTTGGTGAATAATTTTCCTGTGCTTATTTCAACCCTTGAAATCTTTCTTGTTGTATTTTCTCCCCGTTCTTTTAAGGAGGGGAAATGAGAGAGCGATGTATTTGAGATAACATCAGTGTGAAAACAACACCCTCTGAATTTAATCTATTTGACATTATTTTCACCCACCACCCATCATGTTGTGTATTTGTGTAGCTATATGCTTAACATTTAGTCCAGGAGGATACTGTGAGAAAGAATACCAAATGTTTTGCTTAATATTAAAAGATTGTATCAACTGACTTCTCTTGGTCAGCTAAAAGGGTAATCCTGTCAAAAAATGAGATTAAGTTACTCAACCAACATTGTCCTTTTGTGAACTGTTGTTGGTTACGACAAAAGCTAATAATGTAAGTATATGGTACTTGAAGTAGTAGCCTTTCTGTGTCTGTACAGATACATGTATTGCAGACATAACATTTAGGTAGAACTTGGCACCATTTTTTACCATGTGCAACAGTAGAAGGCAGGCAGGACTTCAGGTCGATATTCTTTAAGGTGGAAATTAAATTTGTAAGATTTGGCTTCATTTAAAAACATTTTAAATAGAAAGAGCAGTATCCTAGCTGTGGGACTTGGTGCTAGTTGAGGATTGGGTCCTAAAACCACAATTAGCTAATCTGCAATACTGATGCTACATATTAATAAGACCATCTGAAAATTGAAGCTGTTTCATAATAGGGATGTATATTTTTCCAGTGCAGTTATATGCAAAATGTAGCAATTCTCTGTGTGTGTGCTGCTTGTAAGTTGCTGGATGCTGTTTTTAGCATGTGAAAGTCTAACAGTACATATTTTTTTTCTGCTAGTATCTATAATAAAACTGAGGGTCTCATTCCTAAGTGGTCTGGGACTTAAGTTACCTTAGAGAGTTGTATAAAGCTTATCTCAATTTTTCTAGCATATGAAAAGACACAAAATGAAAGGTTTAGGATGAACAGATGTAATAATAGCTTTCATCATGAGGTCAGGTACATGTAAGTTTTTTTTTTTTTTTTTTTTTAATTTTTTTTTATTTTTGATAATGCTTTAGATTAAGTTTGTAAAAGAACTATAGAAGCAGATAGCAGCCTTCATAAAAAGTGAGGCACATAAGCACATTATTTTCAACCATGTTTTCCATCAAAAATGGGGTAATTGAAAAAATAGCACAGGTATGATTTCTAGTAATTTACATCAAGAATCTTGAGTCCCTTGAAGATAAGACTTTTACAGAAAGCTCAATACTGCATTTATTACTTCTGTGAATCTGTGAAACTGAACTGCTTGTTTCATACATCAATTGAAGGAATTAAATACATGTTTCTTTCTGAAGAAGAATGGTAGATGTCATTCTAATATCATTTATACCCAAGTAAATTAGGAGTCAAAGGAGTCACGCTGGTTTTGAAGGTACCTATGGGATGTTAGAGTACTATTTGTGTAATGCTCTAAACATCATGCAGATTTGTTTATTTACATAAAGTATTTCTGTGTGGTGCTCAACAGCTGACTTTATTGTTCTGCCCTGCATATATACTCTGTCTGTTTAAATAAGGTCTGAGAAGACACTCAGCCCTGTATCTGTCATTGCACCTAGTTTGAATCACAAAGTTATGTGCAAATATAAACATTAGCAAATGGTGACCTGATGCAGATTTCCACTACGCTTTCTGTTTTTGTTATTAAATTTAGTTACTTTAACCCTTAAATGCCAGGACCAAATTGACCCTTGACATGTGGGAAACGAGATGGGAAATTAATCTTTCTTACTCAGTGCCTCAGTTTCTCAATGAGGTGTAATACAGCAAAATAAGGAAATGTAGCTAACTGGTACACATAGCTGTTTACACTTCTGAAATAAAGTAGGCAGTCTTGAACAGTGTTGGAGCAGTGGAGCTGTTACTAACAGTGATATACACTCTACTCGGTAAGATCCATATTACACAGTACGTGGCTTTCCCTGCTATCCTAATGATCAATCTATTTTCACTAGTTTAAACAGGTCTAAATTCTGTTGCATTAAAGGCAGGAATTTCAGCACATTCTTTTCTTTCACATGAATTCTGGTCAGTGCAAAGCAGTATGACACTATGGTGCACAAAATGATATCAAGAAAGGTCTTTCTTCTTTTGCTCAGGAACCTTTTCTAAGGTGCTGTTTATGTTAGATCCAGTGAGTCTGCACAGTCATATTTTTCCAAACAGTTGCTTACACTCTTACACTGGTAAGGAATCTACTACCTGAGAACTGTGTTTATATCGATGCATGCTGTGGATTCTGATATAGGGTGTTTCAGTTTATCTTCATGTCTGCACTGCGAACCAAGGCTGAAATGCATTTTCAAAAGGTTTTTTTTTTTTTTTTTTTTTTTTTCTGTAGAGGGTGGGAAGAGCTACATAAAGCTTTGTTTCACATCCTACAGTTTGCAGTGCCCAAGATCAGTACAGCTCAGCATTACACAGGCAATAAGAAAGTGTGGTGAAGTTATGAGAAGGTAAAAAATCTGGCCTTAACATACCAGGCTAGACTGTGCAAGGCCTTTCACAAGACAGCTATCATCAGCTGAGGCACTTCCAGCTATTCTGTGCTATAAATGTGGTATAGAATAATTAACATAAATACTGACATTTTGGCATGTTAGAATCTGTGGCTTGGTGTTTATTATAGGCCACGCACTGTGATGACCCACAGAGGATATGAGTTGTCATTGGCTTCAGCTGGAGAGTCCTGGTCATTCATCTCAGGCAGCACTTGTTTGCACTTTTCTTCCCGGAGTCCCAAGATTAAACCTTTGTATGATTTCCCAGGAGGGTGTCTACTTCTCTAGCTTACCTGGCTATCTTTCAGCTCCTGTTAGCTGTGCTTCAAGACCTCATCTGTTTCCAAAAGGTGTCTCATCTTGCTACATGGATGAAGCAGTAAGAAAATAATCTCTGGAATTGATTCTAGTGGGCTAACGTCTGAAATTAAAAAAAAAAAACAAAAAAAACCCCAAAAAACAGGAGTGGAATTTTTGTGCTAAGGTGTTTCTCAAGGAGAGAAATAGAAATGTGTTTTCTGGAGAACAGTCCATACTTATCTGTTATGTAAATTGGATTGAATAACCTTTGCAATACACAGGACTGGTAGTTATACTGAGACATTAAGCGTGATCAACATGATAAGGCATTGACCACTGTATGAGAATAAAACTGTGCTCTGGCATAAAGTTTATTTACTAAAGCATTAAGAAGAACAGCAAAAAAAAAAGACAACTTGAGACTGTTAACATTACTCATGTGATAACTTGTTGTAGAAACATAGTAGAACCATAGTTTCCTTCGAGCCAGAAGAGACCTTTAAATATCACCTATTCCAACTCCCCTGAAATGAACAGGGACATCCACAGCTAGTTCAGATTGTCCCTGAAACCTCCTCCAGACATGGTGGCATGCATGTATACATGGCTGGACAGCGTTACTTCCTTGGACCACACTGCTTCTTCCCTAGCACACAAAGTGAACTACCAGCATTCTTCTTTGCAACTGTGCAGTTTACAATAAAATTTGGCATCAAAAACAAACAAAAACAAACAAACAAACAAAAAAAGCAAACACAAAAAAGAAAGAAAAGGAAGAAAAAATGAAGAAGAGCCCTCAGCAGTTTTTTGTAGTGATACTGAATGTCTGGGGTGTGTTCTTTTTGCAGGCCCTTTGATTTTTTATCTGCTCTAACTAGTTACTTGGGGTTGGAGTCATGCTCCTGGGCTCAGTGCTCTGGTTCACTGCCTGACAAGCTTTATAAGCAAGAGTGTGATTTACTTGTGTGCCCCAATTAGCACTGCTTTGGTGGTGATGAGGAAATTCTGAGATTGTGTAGTAATGTTTTTCATCCCGGCTTTACTTTCACTTCTCCTTAGAATAAATAAATGAATAAATATAAATTGTAATTCACATCTTATTGTGGTGTGTGCCTAGTTGTTATGATTTAACCCTTGCAGGCACACNTTATGATTTACACCTTGCAGGCACACAGTACCACACAGCCATTCACTCTCTCCAGGTGAAACAGGCAGAGAATCAAAAAAGTGTTAGAGCTCAAGTGATGAGATAAAGGCAATTTACTATATAAACTGTGCATATGCTTAAGGAAAGCAAAACAATGAATATAATTACTACTTCGCATCATCAGGAAGATGGGCAGCCAACCCAGGAAAGCAGGGCTTGTCATGTATGACAGTTCAACAGTTTATTTGTAAACAAAAGCCAACACTTTGAGTATCTCTCCCTTCCTCACTCTTCAGCTCAGCTTTTGTTACTCAGCATGATGCTAGATGGTATGGGACATGCTTTGGTCAGTTTAGGTCAGCCTGGTCCCATCTTCTTAATCACTTGTAGCTTCTCAATGGCAGGCAGAACTGGAAGAAGAATAGTCTATGACTGCACAAACACTGTTCTGCAATAACTATAACACCAGTGTGCTATT
>VXAB01007003.1:0-68548 GCA_013399175.1 Odontophorus gujanensis
AACAAATTTTGTAGATAATTGAAGACTGAGAGTAGAAATGTACAGAGAAATATTCTCTCTTTATTTTCTTCTTTCTCTTTCATGATTCTTATTTTTAACTTTAAACCTTCTTATTTCAGTGCACATTTTTTGATAAATTCAGTGACATGGATTTACAAGTGAAGATTATTTTTCAGCTTGTATCTAACATCAAAGAATATTCTGAGAAATCACATTACAGTTTTCAGCTTAAGATTTGTTTATCACATACATATATATAAATACAGTTCTGTGCCCAAACCGCAGACAGCACAACATCTATTTGTGATTAATCTCTGCTAATAATCCCTTACTCCCTCCTCTTCTACTTCCACTGAAAATTGCTTTCAAATCTATCTTAATGATGTCACTTGTCACCAATGTTGCTGTCTGTTCTTTGATCACCAGAACACAAAATATTGCTACTTCAGCTCTAGGACAAATTTCTTTCAGCTTAACCTTGACTATCAGTAGAACACCTTCTGGATTCTTCCTCCAGGCACAGGACATGGATGTCTTTCCAGACCAGGAGCCTCATCTAGTTTCTTTTCTGTGTATTGTCTACATAACAAAACAGCCAGAGGTTTCTGGTGTGATATTGTCTTAGTCTGTCCTATCAGTGCTAGCTTCAATAGGTTGGAGAGGCAGTGAAAGACAAGTAAGTTGTCCATTAACTTGAAAATATTTTGTTTCCCTTAAGTTTTGTTTCGACCAAAAAAAAACATGACCAGGATAGAATTAGTGACAATATTGTTCTTCCCCTTGCAAGCTGTTTGGACTCCTTGGAGAGGAAAACAGATTGTAAAAAGTATTTTAATATCTGTGTGCAACAGAAGAGGAATGTATAAAATTATTAATCAAGTGCTAATATTGCTCTTTCCTTACTTGAGTACAAACACACACACTGGCACACATTTGTGCAAGAATACTTAGAGTATGTTTAGATTCATTTTTCTAAACTTACAACAAATGTGTATCATGGTTTTAAAACATTATTTACCACAACCCTGTCATGATTTTTTCTGGTTGCAGGCTAAAAATTTGAGAAATACCCAAATAAATAATTTTTAAAAATGACAGATGCTCCCCTTTTCCAGTGTAGCATCAATTAAAGACGTAGTGAGTAAGAACAAAAGAGTTACACCTTCATATGACTGTCTGGAGCCTGAAATAATACTGCTATTATCAGCATTTGCTTTCATTACCCCTAAAGAACATAAATAAATATATCAAGAAAGATTTCCAAACTGCTTTTCTACAGTAACAGCCAAAGTTGTGAGAAAATCATCAAAAACATAATTTACATGTCTGGACTGATTAACGTGCTGGAACTGAAAAGTACAGAGGTCACCAGCTTAAAACATTATGAGACAAATGAAATATGTGACCTACCTATGAACCTTATATATTTCAACCCATTTGGCAGTCCAGTGGAGGCTGATATGATTTGATTAATTTTGTTTGAAGAACTCCTGGCATTTGAAGCTAGTTTTGTTATGTTTCAGTCACCAAGGAAGAGCTTAGAATGCAATTTTCTGTTGTTCAGTTGCAGCTTTCCCTTTTAATAGGAAAATCAGTTAGGAGCTTTGTGGTCACTCAGTCTCACTTTAGTCCCTAGAGAAATCATTCTCCTGGAGTTCATTTCCAAACATAAGGATTGCAAGAAAGTAATAAAGAGTAGTTAACACAGCTTTATCAAGGGCAAATCCTCCTTGATCAAGAATGAACAAATAACATGTAGGTGAAGAAAGTGTGGTGGGTGTTGTGATTCTCTGATGAGCACTTGCTCCTCATTGTGAGTCTAGAAAGGACCTTGTTATTTCCTGAAGTTCTGACATTTCTGTGAGATCTAGAAAATAATTCTGATAAATAAGTAGCTAAGTGCTTAACTCAGCCTGTAACAAAACCTCCAGAGTCCTTCTATAAACATCTGAGGATGACCAAAAACCAGTAATAACTGTGCCACATAGGTCAGAAATTCATTCTGTAAGAACACAAATGCTATTGGCTTCCTGTGGTGTTTAAAAATAACCATTGTAAATTTTAGTCAGAACACCAAAGCACATACTATAAAAACCAGACCCTTCTAGTTTCTGAAACACATCATCTGAACCTGCAATTGTGTTGCTTGTCAACTCTTACTGGACTATTATTTTTTTTCCCCTGGATATTTTCCACGGTAGTTCTTCCACTTTTAGAGAGTGTGTTCACCTGTTTCTCCTTGTCCACTTTATGTGGACATCACCTAAACCAGATTTGGCTGGTAAATCTGTTCTAAGCAGTTTGCACAGAATGTTAATGCACAGTTCAAAGAATTTCATTATTCTCTGAATTAAGTTACTACGTTTGGTATCACTCTTAAATTCTAATGATAGTACTGGAGTTTACCTCAGTTTTGACAAGGTATTGAGAAGCATGGAGCCCATTTTCTGACTATTCACAATCACATAGAAAATCTAGCCCTTCCAGTATATAAATTCGTGTTTTTACTGGAAAATTTGGACATCTTGCATCTCTTCAAGAATTAGACAGCGAAATGTCTCTTCCAGCAATGTGGAAATCTGCCCAAAATGATTTGAAGAGAAATCACTCAGTCAGTATTCAGCTTCCTGAGGTATAAGAGACATTCCTCTACAAAACTACTCAGAGATTTGGATAACATTTTCAGAGAAAAAATAAAGCATTATTATGATTTCTGTGAGGGAATAGTTATGTATTCTGGCTGCTAACATACAGATTTCAGAGGATCTTGATTTCAGGAAGCAGAAAAATCACAGTGAGAGTCCATGCTCCCCAATGGACGTGAAAAGAGTTCCACTTATGTCAGTGGGATTTGGAGCTCTCCAGGATAAACACTGGGTAAATAAATGTTTTCCCATCCGTTCTACTCTAAGAAATGAAATTTACAGAAATTATGAAAATTTCTTGTAGTTCAAAATCATGCTTCCACAGAATCTGACATTCTTACATTAAAGATTCTATCATTTTTTCACTCAGCCTTTATATTTTGCACCTTCATCAAACAGGTTTTTTGTGTATTTGTGTGTCATGTCTTGGGTTTGCCAATTTAAATTGATCAACAAAGAACAGTTTCAAAGTCTTGGGATTAAAGCCTAGCTCTTTTTATTATTTCTTCTTCCATAAAATATTGGACACACTACAATCTGTACATGATGATCACACAGAGCAGAAGGCACCTACCATGCAGCTTGATGGATCTCAAAGTTCAGACGTGCTGGGCAAGAAGGGAACCCCATACCAGTTTGTCAAATTGACTTGCTATTTGTTAAGTGTGATAGTGATTTAGGTTACAGAGAAGGAAATATCTCCTTCTGTTCCTGCAGCAACTGTTGAAGGATAATTCAAAATAACCATTTAGTTCCATTCTCCAACTGGTTATTTAGCAATACCTTGAGGGGGATCATAGAATCATAGAATGGCTTGTGTTGGAAGGGACCTTAAAGATCATTCATCTCCTGCTGTGGGAAGCTGTTATTTCCTCTGCACAACAGGTTGAAGATATTCCCCACCTTGCCACAGGCTGGTGGGAATCTTGAAATGAGCTCTGTATGCATGTAGACAATCTACTGATCTCAGCACAAAGGTTGTTTTTCACTGGGATGTGATTAAGTATTATGCTTATCTTTTATTTTACATAATGTATGAATCTGAGCTGCTGGACTGAAGGAACTAAATCATATATCTCAGCAGGTTATTCCTCAAGACACTAGGCAGGAGAAGTGGAAGCACAGCTGAGGTCTTTCCTTTTTCACGTCTTAATAATACACAAAGGAACACCCCATGCGATTATGCTGTATTGTTGAACTGTCCAGACGCTTTGCTAGGAAAACTAATTTCATATAATAGAGGATCACATCTCTTGGTAGAAGTTAGAACAATGAAGGTACAAGGGAAACATTAGGGGAAAAAGTAGTCAACTCTATGTTTTATCTCAATAATTGTGAAAAAAAAGAAATACAGGGTTTTGTGCCTTCCACAGGGCAATGACTGCATTCTTGTTGTCTGCAACTTTTTTGGAAAGCTTTTCGTCTATTCAGCAAGACATATTTTTAGGTCTTCTTGTTTCTTTCCATGCTTCTTATTTCTTGGATGATGATCCTCAGTGGTTAATACACCCACAGACTCTTCAGAAGTAAAAAAATATTATGAGGATTTCACAGATGGAAACAGGAAGCATGGATCATATCATAGAATCATAGAATCAAAGCATGGCTTGGATTTGAAGGGACCACAAGACCAAACCTGTCAAAACCGTATTTCTCCAATTTAAAGATAAGAATGTGGTGGGGAGCCACGTCAAAAGCCTTGCAGACATCCAACTAGGTGACACCAGTTGCCAGGTCAGGTTACAATGAAACCTTTCCACCTCATCATTATTTGATGCAGTGACAAGGGCCCAGTTATTTGTGATAGCTTACTGCCTCATACGTTGAACCAGTTTTCATATCCAGTAATCTACTCATCTAATGCTGACGGCTCTTAATAAAGAAAATGGCCACAGTCTCTGTTTGGCTTATTACATCAAACTATGAGATGGTCTTAAAATAAATTTTAAACGATCTATCTGAACTTCTGTGTGGTTTTAGTTCAGCAGTATTTCCCAATCCTTATTCATATTAAAATATTTGAAATACAGTTTTGCAACGTGAATTTCTACCCAGTGCAAAGTATAATCATAGCAATTTGTCTGAGACTTGTCTTTTCTCAAGGCACAAGATATCTATGTCCAGGTTTCCCAGAAATTAAGCTACAGAAGTTGCTGGTGTCCTAGCTTTCCAGCTGGCAACCTGGCTGAACCACGCTATCCTTCCCTTCTAATCTCTTCAGTCAAAACCAAGGTATGAGACAAAGGACAAAGGGCCTAGAAGTGACAACATGCTTCCCCAGTATGAGATAAATATGTTAATATGAGATGCACCCAAACCTGGCAATGTAAATTCTTTTTGAGTTTTCGCCATATCAACCAGTGCTGGTACCATGCCCCCTTAGGGCTACAACAGTGTGATAGCGTTTCTAGGAGTTTGGAAGGATCATAGTCTTTGTTCAGTTAACAGAAATAGTTGTCATTCTCACTGTTGTCAGTCTAAAATATAGGTGTGAAAAATCAGCTGAGAGTGTGTAGGTCCTTTGCTACCTCCACAGTACTCCAAAGAGAATAAATCAGTGATCACAGGTTCATGCCTCAGTCACTGAAGCCTGGTGTCATAAACCAAGTAATTACTCCACGTGCTATGAAGGAGAGGGAAGTATTTATTATTATTTTTTTAAGCTGCTTGCGTATAGTAGGGTTTTCTGAAGGAAGCTCAGTTTTAACAGGCAGTGTTATTTTCTGTAGCTGAAAACTAAAAGAAACTCAGGGCAACATACTAAGCATGTGGTAGGCAGATTTATGCAGCAATTACCCTCTAATTTGGAGGGAGTGATGTGCAGGTTATATCTGTCTGGTGATTCAAGAGCTCCAAAATCCAAGGCAAGCACCGAGTTCTGGATGCAGTGCATTCATTATAAAGGGAAGCTGACTGTGCTGCAACTTTAGAATAGTAACTATCCCAGCTTGTATCTGTGTAAATAGTGCTCCTGTTAAAAAGGCCTAGCATGCATTCCATAATGCCAAAATTGATTAATGCCAAATTAATAGAATCCAGTGTATGATGAGGACAAGACTTGGTACGGGAATTTTGCAAGAAATATAGTTTCATGCTGTTTACTAAAAGTGACATAGGATTGCCTACCTCCTTGTGAAGAGAGGATAACAGTTGCTCATGTTTGACAAAGCACTGAAGACTTTGCCACCAGCTGTATCTATCTCTCTCTCTCTAAAGATTCTGACTTTTCTAGATTACTGTCACCTTTATCTAATGTTCTGAGATTGTTGATTAGTAATTTATTTCCACATTGTGTTTCGAACCTGCTGTTCTTCAGCCTTACTGTTTTCATCTGTTACAAGAGAAGAATTTCAAACATGATAGTTCTTTTTCCTCAACATACACCAAAGAAGTATCAGATGTTTCTATTAAATTTCAACTCTCATTGCTCCAGCATACATGTGAAAGGCTCTAGTAAAAGCAAACACGCAAGCAGGTTTGAAATTACAGGTATTTGAGGAAAGTTTTCTTCCATGAAGCAATTGGTCTAGGTATGAAAACCTTTCATTTAGATAAATACATTTCTTTCAATCCCTTGAATTTTTGTCACATATCCACACACAGCATTTCTTTAAGCATCTTCTCTTCCAGAGGAAAAAAACTCCTATTAACTTGTTAACTTCAGGACAAGGTAGCATACAGTCAGGCTTCTCTGGGGGCACTTGACATCTACTGAACTCAGTGTAAATTGGTGGCGCTGCTAGAACAGTCTCTCTGTAGCCTATGGAAAGCCAATGTAACACTCTTAACAACTTTAAAAGAGGGGAAAACAATGAAATACTCCAAGGATATGACTGAGTTTCATCTGCTTTCAAGAGAAGAACCTATCTATTTTCATGCCATATGTTTGAGGTGCAGAAAGGGAATCCTAAATGACTTCAAGGCTTAAAGGATGCTAAAAAACCTGCCAATTTTATGAAATGATCAATGGTTGAGATGAAAGCATGCTCTTGCTGATCACAAGCTGTTCTCTTTGATTAAAATGATGAAGTGAAATAGCTCATACTGCTAAAAATAAAAGCACATAACCAGGAGGATGTTTCAGGCTGTCTACCCCTAGCCACATGTGCCCAAAGGATGAGTCGCTGTTGAGCACAGCAATGTGCTTCTACTTTTGCTCATCTGTATCTGAAATGAGCCTCTAGCTGTGCAGTATGCGCCAGCTGTACATGCTGGCAACAAGTCTCATGCTATGGGTTCATGTAGTAGCAAAGTATTTTTCCTCACTGTGATAACAAACCTCTGTGCTCTTATTTTTTAAAAATTATACATGAAATATTGATTTAATATATATTTTATATTAAATATGATATAGTATATATAATTATATATTATGTAAGTACTTTTCCTCTTATATATTTCTGTTTTCCAAATGGAGATAAGTAGAAATAAAAATACAATCACACACCCCTCCTCAACAAATGGAGTTCTGAGTATACAGTGTGTCTTTAAATCAAATGTTTTTGGTTGCCATCTTTGCTGTGATTCTATCAACAGCTATGGAGTGCAACTACTGTACCCCGAGAGAACGTGCAATTGGTCAGCAGGGGTCTTAATCCCTGTAAAATTTGTGGGTTCTCTACCTGTCAGTGTCTGCTTCCCCCCTTAATATCTACCCAATAGACAGCTGTTTTAGCTGTGTGCTTTAGTGCTTGATCTCTCTTTTAGAACAGACACTTACAGGACATATGTGTCTACAGTACTTAACTAGTAAGCAGGACAGTTTTCTTCCAAAAGTCTCTCTGTATTAGTTCTCTAATATGAACAGGCTCCTCTTCTGAATGCATCACATGCCATTTGCCTGGTGAATTTTTATACTTCTGGAGAGCTGAGTCTTTCAAAGCTAGCAGGTCACACTCCTTGTTTCTACAGTTCTTAGAGACATCTTCCAATCACAAAGTGAAATGCAGAGATATTCAGCGAGGAAATGTGCTACCCTTGATATCGAAGTGTATAACTAATTAGTTATAGATTTATATGTTAATTGATATCATATCCTATTTAGCAGAAAGCTATAAATCCTGTATGTATAGTGGATTAGGAAAATAGAAATAGGAAAATGCAGAATTGTTTGTTTATGAGCACTGGTAAAAATTTCTTCTATATGAAGGAATGAATATCTGCACTCACAAAACAAAACGTTTCATCTTTAATTTAACCTTTGACTGGGACCTCAAAATAAATAAAACAACTTGCATTATGTCTATAAATATTGTTTTTAGAGTGTCATTAAGGAGGAAAGCTGGATAGAACTTCAATACCAGTTCATTCTCCATTGGAAAAGAAGCACCCAACACATTTTTAATAGAGATATATATCAAACTTAGAATACAGGCTGATGTGGCATTAATTGCAATGCATCTTGATATAACACTGCAGCACTCAAAGTCAATATTACCAGCAAAATGCAATCACATAACAGGTTAAAAGCTCAGCATAAACTGTCAGTGTTGTAGATAAGAATACTGTCTGGCACACCTAACAAGAGTTTACAGCAAAAAGCAGAGACAAAAGCAACTCAGGGTGGAAAAATCTCGTCAGTAGACTGACTTGGAAATTTGACCCTAGAATAAGACAGGATAATCAGAGAACGAATTACACTTGAAAGCACCACTAGGATCTCTCAGCACTCCTGAATTTCAAATTGAAGGTATTAACAAATCACATAGTCTAGAAAATGACATAACAACAGGAGTACTGACACACTACATTAACTGTGGTAAGAAGAAATTCTCTTTTTCTGGTTCATCCATCCTTCTAGGCTATTGAACTTAACCTTTGGATGTAGACATTGCTCAGGCTATTTGATCATTTCTTATAACGATAAGTGCTTTTGGTGCAGGCACACTTACTCTGCAGCATTCATGAACATTCTCCATTCCCCAAAAAAACAACTATAAACATGTGACAGGATGAAAGTCATGCTGAGCTGTAAAAATGTGCTGTTGTCTCTCTAAAGAATGAACTATGCCAGTCACTCTTGAAACCAATACAGAGAAAAGTGATGAAAGCTACATGAGCTTGTGAAATCCTTGCTATTAAACGAAAAAATAACAAAAACAAAAATGAAACCAACAAGAATATATGATGCAAACAGATGACTTAGACATAGAAAAGAGATAAAATCCTCTTATTCCAGTCTTTAACTAACCTCAAAGAGATATTTTTTTCATTCTATCTAAGCATAATACTCTAATAATGTGCTTCAATGACAAGATATTTGTCAGAAACTCTATGATGGAAAGTGTACATATACTGCTGTAGCATCTTCAAAACAGAAGACGTGCAGTTTTTTGAATGAGTTTTTGGTGTCACTCCATCAAAAGTAACAAAACATTTCCATTTTCCCACCTCCCAATGCCATACAACAACAGAAAAAAATCTCATACAGCTCATCCTTAAGACTGGAATTTCATCTGATACTTCTTCCAGTAATAATTTCTACCAATAATAAGTAGTGCTAAACAATATAAGGTGGGGTTCAAGTAGTATGATTGGCAGCAAGAACTCAAATTACCTTTTTAAGTTGTTCATTCCAGCAGTTTAAGGTCTGTTACAGTTGGTGGATTCACAACACAAAGAGTCAACTCCATTCCATCCAATACTGGGCACTATAGCATTGTGGTACCTAGTGGAAGACAGACCTAACCATTGCTACTCTGCAGCTTTCTGTAGAATGTCAAGTATCAAGTTGATTTTGCTTCATTTTGTAGAAGTTTTGCAGTTCGGAAAATAAATTGGAATGTACAGTCTTTGTTGCGGGTAAGAGATGAATGCACTTCTTCTATCTGTTGAAAGCTATTCTCCCTCAGCCTGTGAAGGGCTAAGTGTCTTTTTCTAGCTACACTGTTCATGCAGTTAGGCGTGGAATCCAGGCTTCTTTTTTTTTTCTTTTTTTTGACAGACCAGGAAGCATACAAAGGTATTTTAACAGTGATTTACTGCTCTGTTATCTTATATTCTTAATAACCAAAAACAAATCCAAAAAAACTTTTTGACAGTATCCTCAACTGTCTTATTAAGACAGCTGTCACTCTTTCCTTAAGAAAGATTAATGGGTAAGAAGTTCTCTGTCCCTTTTCTTACTTAACTTTTCACATTTTTCATTTTGATTAAGTACAGAATGTTCTACTCAAACATTTTATCTTTATTGACCTGCTCACCTGCATATGAACTCAGGCTGGCCCAGCTCATTCAGCTCTGATAATGCAAGTCATATTCCCATTTCTAAATCCAGAACAGTGGTATTCATATGAACTAGAGGCATCTGGAGAATAGGGCCAGGCATATCTCCTTGTGCTTACTGTGGAGCTGCTTTCTAACATTTTTTTTTTCTTTTTTGTAGTAGTAGTAGTGTTCTGAGATATAATCTTTTCATTACTTTGGAGAACGTGAATAATAACTTGTCAAAATATACCTCTCCTTTCCTGGCTTATTTGGGTCATTTTTAATGTATTCCATCTGGTGGGAAAAAAATATTCTCGCTTGACTTGTGATGATGAAACTTACTTGCCTTCACAAGTCATTTGTCATATCAGTGAGACATCAGAATAGAGCAATAGCCTTTACTCATGTGTCTTTGTGTAGGGAAAATGATGTCCTGAATGCACTTTCATACTAGTGACAGAGGAATATTACAAATATTTTAATATGTGTACTATAAATTGCATGACAAACCTAGCCAGTATTAGGAGGTGACGTCTGGAGCAAAAACTAAGTACATACAAGAGAACACAGTCCATGGGGAAATACAGGAGGTACTTGAGAACTGGCAGTATTTGGATGGTTTCATGCTACCATCATCATTCCTAAATTAATCTGAAAGCAGTACTCTCCATCACTACCTTTTAGTTCTCTCAGATGACCTGGATCAAATTAAAAGGAAATAAAAAATATCATTCCTCTTGAGCAAGTGGGTTGTTTTTGTGTGTGTGTGAATTAAGGGTAGCATTTGAATAGCAAAGGCAGGGGTTCTGTGATTTAGAACTTTTTTTGTCTGCAAAGACAGCCTTGAAAGGAAAGCAACAAGTGGATAAGATTAATTGATTTTTATTTTCCCTCATTTTGCTGCACTTTGGCTGAGATATCTTATTTCTGTACTATCTTTGGGAAGTTCTTTGAACTTGTCCAGACTTCAAAGGATGCTTTTATATTACATCTCCATTCTGCACTCTTATTTTTTATTTATAGTCAAAAAAATGTAATGAATTAGTTTTTACTAACAATACCAATAATCCTGGAAGCTTTCCCTGTTCAAAGGGGTGGAAATGAAATTCTGTTGCTATTGATTTGGGTCTTATTTTTATCTCGTTCCTAATCCATGACAGACTCTTACTTCTTATTTTCTAATGATTCGGTACAGTGAGGAAGAATTCACAAAGCCTTTAGGGTAAAGGTAAAGGTAAACAGAGTTGAACTCTACATCTAATCAATTGTCTTTAACAGAGCTTGGCCATCATCCTCCAGATACCTGGGATGGAGTTAGATACCCTACACTGCCCTCTTATTGCTTGGAGACAGACTGTGATTAGAAAATATGAGCCCTTCATGTAACTTTAGTAAATCAAAGCTTCTTTTTAACAAATTAAAGCACCAGTTTGTTTGTTCTCAGGAGATGGTGAGTGATGTTATTTTAATGAGAAGAAACAGAGACTGATGATCTCAAATGGCTGCACACCAGAATGAAGTAAATGTCTTAAGATGTGGCTCGAGCCAAGGAATGTGATGTTCTCAGATTTGGGCAACCTCAGGATGGTTGGGTGAGCCTTACCCCAGCAAGACAAGTAAACATCAAATATTGCAATGAAAGTGAAGCATTTATTATTATTATTATTATTTATCCTCTACTTTAATCTTTTTGAAAATATCCTATTCCTTTATCATGCTTTCCTGCAACCTCTCTGTGTTTTGCATGGCCTCAGATGATTACAGCACATGTTAAAGAACACAAAGAGTAATGTGCAGAATTACTTTCTCCTTCTTTGACAGATTTGCTGCAAATATAGACGTACAGTCATTCAAAAGTATTATTCTCTCTTTAGATACTATAAGTATTTACTTAATGAATTACTCCTTTTCATTGTATTATAGGATTGCTGAGAGTAATTTGTGAATAATCAATGTATTCAAACAATCTTTTGATGTTGCTCTCTGCTAATAAAATCCAGATATCTTCAAAATATGATAAGCGTAGTCTGCTGAACTTAACACTATGATGTCTATTTCCTATTAACTATACGTTTTCTTAATTTGACACAGTAGGTCTAGTTCCAATGGTGAGAGAGACAGAACAATGTTCTGTTTATTTTATTTTTAAAACAGTGCATACATATCTTTTTGTGAATATAATCTGTTTATCTTCAAGCAAAGAGCACTTTATCTTTCTGATCTGTGTGCTCCATCAGGCTGATGTACTTGCTACCAAGTCATTGATACACCAAAATCCAAAATTAGATTTGAAAAATGAATAGAACATGTCAAGTTAAGTTTTAATGAAGGAAAGGGGAAGGGGAAGAGAAAGGGAAAGGAAAAGGGAAAGGAAAAGGAAAAGGAAAAGGAAAAGGAAAAGGAAAAGGAAAAGGAAAAGGAAAAGGAAAAGGAAAAGGAAAAGGAAAAGGAAAAGGAAAAGGAAAAGGAAAAGGAAAAGGAAAAGAAGGAAAGGAAAAGAGGGAAAAGAAAGAGGGAAAGGAAAGGGAAAAAAGAAAAGAAAAAGGGAAAATAATCGCAAAAAAGAATAAAGAAAAAAAGAAAAAGGGGCAAGAGAATATTGCATCTTTCTGCTTAGAGAAAGTGGATTTCTTTACAGCATGATTTTCTGAAATAAGACCATCTTCTGGAATCAGGCTTTTGGTTTATTTGGTGGTAAACCCAATCACTTCAATTTAGAGACAGCCCATTTGACTCTGTCATCACTTCAGGCTGAGCCTAAATGACCTTTCAGAAAACACGCTTCAAATAAACACATTTTGTTGTGTTCAGTTAATCTACAAGCAGTTCTCTGTTAATGACGTGGAATCTGAATCACCTCTGAGCTTGAATTTTAGGATTTACAATACCATGCTAAATTCAACACTAAAACTGTGCTTTTATTTTTTTTTTTTTTCATCTGACATGGTGTTCTCTAGAGAACTATTTGCACTCACTGAAATGTATGGAAGTATCTTGTAGATTAAAATATTTTGTTTGTATTGTACATGTAAACAATTATGCAGTGTATATAGGAAGAAAATATTAATTGCTACATGAAAGACTCCTAAGCCACGTACATGGCATACTAATGTTGTAGATATTAATCATTATCTGACACTTTATAGATCAAGTGTTATGAAATTAAACAGGAAAAATATAGTATGATTCTACCATTAGTGGGGAGTGAAAGAGAGATAGCATAATTAGGGTATCTTTCCCCTTTTTAGAACTGTATATGAAATTTCCATGTGAGGGATTTTTTTATTTTTTATTTTTTAGCAAAATTTGTTCTCTATTTCTATTCCTCTCCAACAGGTCTGTGGTAAATGCCTTTTGTACTCTGTCACATTACTACATTTTCTCTTCTATATTTATTCCTTTAAAATCATATTCCGTTTCTCTTTTGCAGTATCTTAACCAATTTTCTCAAAAATACTTCCATATTTCCTCAACACTGTAACATGGAGGTGCAGTATCAAGAAGACAGGTTGTTGCAGCTCAGTCTGTCCATCAGGCTGGTCCCTGGAGTTCAATCCTGACACAAGAGTAGTTTGTTTCACAATGGAATTATAATAGATGAGCCAAGATAGTATCACGCTTTTTCTCTTTCAAAAGCATTTGAAAAGAAATGAGAAAGTGGAGCTTGTGGAATATTGGTGCATCTAACACTGCTTTTCAAAGCAACCAAAGGTACTGAATCACAGCTTGGAAGCTTGCCATCAACAAGGGGAAAATCTTGAACAAAATCCTACAGAAGTCACTACTTATTTGTTGGAGGTTTATTTTATTATTATCATTATTATTATTATTATTTTTTTGCAGCAGCAGCAGTGCATCAACTTCTTCACATCTTTAAACTCAGCTTCTTCTTTAACATTCTTAAAAGGAATGCTTACTACATAATGATCTAACAAAGGTATCAGAGTTTGGAAAACAGCAGATGGATTCTGAGGCTTTTGAGTCCCTTTGGATAAACAAGAAAACAAGCTAATAAAGATTGTCTAGGACAAATCCACAGCATGACTGTATCTTGAAGTCATTTTTGGTCGAATTTGCAATAAAATTTATTTTAGTGGAACAACAATCTGATTGGATTCAGCTTAGTTAACTATTTTTGTCTCCAACAATAAACCAAGCTGTACTAATGAATAGTTTACGATTAAATGTTAGCGTTTCTCTGCTTGAATGCATCCTGTGGGGCAAAACAAAAGGTAACAGTCTACTGTTCTGTAGGCCAGTTTTACTCTTTCAAGGTTTTGATCTCACAAATTTAAGAATTCAAGAGAAAGATGTCATGCTTTCTGATACTGGAAAGCTGATCAGAAATACCTTTGGACTCGACAGATACTATCTGTTCACCACACGTACAAATGATTGCCCACTATGTAGTAAGTGATATGAGATTATTCCTGGCTGAGACATAGTCAGCACCAGCTTCTAGCAGGTAGCAATCAACTGTAAAGGGAAATTTCAAAACCAAGGACCTAAACTCTGGCATGGGCAAGTCTGGCTGTAAGCTGCTGTGACACTTGGAACAGCACCACTGCGGCCACTAAGTCTCTTGCACTAGCCCAATTTTTTTTGTATTTTCAGCCCTGTGAATTTCCAAGGATTGTTACTTTTCATTTGTCTGCAGGTTCTTCTCTTTAATAAGAATTCTGCACCACATCAGGTATACCGGGTAGATATAAAAACACCAACTAATGGATTTTCAGCACACTACTTATCAAAGGGAAATTCAAACCTCTTATCTAATTATGTATGTTCATCCATCATTCATATTCCTCACACTCTTTGGCAAAGAATATCAATGAGGTTTTCTGAAAGGCATTTAAGAAACATTAAAAACATGTGATCCACAAACTTGACAATTGTGAAGTCTTCAAAAAAGGTATGACAGAAAAAATGCAAACCAGGAGTTGTGAGTGAATAATGCTGCTAATGTGAGCTCCAGTTTGTTAATTAAAACTCCATGAGAAGAAATGTTTCCTACTGTATGCCAGTAGCAGAAATACAGAGCTAAATTGAAAATATGGAGGACTGAGTATAACACACCTTAGAACAAATTGCCTCTATTCAACACAACATAAGTAAATAGTTTCTTCACTCTCTTCATGGATAGTGGCAATAGTTCCTGATAAATAAAAAGGCATCTTTTTGGTAACACAGAATCTTAACTTACCGTGACGTAGTACAAGAGAGGCAAATTCTCTTTTTAAGGGACATGGTGGGCTGAGCAGACGAAATTAGCTTTATCTGTGGCCTGATATTATGTCTTCTGTTTGCAGGCTACCATTTATTTTTTAGCATGCCTTTTGTTTTCTTTTGGTTTGTTTTTGTTTATTTATTTATTTTTTTGGGATGGGAAGGGGAAGAAGGGTGACCCTTGTCCTCGAAGTGTAGAGTTCCTTCCCCTTCTCAATCCTTCCTTCCTCTTCCCCTTCCACTTCTTTACCTTTTTAACTCTAAGAAATTGATAATAGAACATGAGATAAAATTAAAGCAAAGTTCAGTATGATATTGGGATATAAATATCTCCAAATACATATTACGAATTAATTCATTGTTTAAATGCGCAATATGAACAGGAAGTTTGCAGTCACATTTTTTGATACGTTTGTTAATCTGATCATGAATTTACTGAGTATAAATTCATAAAACATGTATGAAAGTACTGTTGTTATTCCTTCACTTTTGTGCATTTTATGCTTTTATTTTATTATTATTATTTTTTTTTTCCAGAAGAATTATCTAACAGCATTTAAAGAAAAAGAGCAGTTGCAAAGCTGCAGTACATAGGTTGCTTCAAAAGCAATTTACCCTATTTTTTCCATGGAAACTACAACAGATATAAAGAGCAAAATAAAATGATTTAATAGAGTAAATTCTCATCTACGAAACACTTTTTCAATAAGGTCACCATCATGAGCTGTGCATTTTCACCGGTGTTGAACAAGAGCCTGCATACTATCCCGGTGACCCACCGTTTCACAGCTGCTGTGATGGTGTTGTCAGAAAAATGTTGCCCATGCCATCCATCTTTCATCAGTCTTAGGAGGTGGAAGTCAGAAGGTTTTGAGTCTGGACTATATGGTGGGTGTGGTAAGACAGTCCAGACAAGACTGGCAACATGCTTCATGGTCTTCAAACTGGTATGAGGTCTGACATTAACATGTTGCAAGAGAAAATTTGTCTAGTCTGACTCCAGAAGTCGTAGTCTTCATCTTAGCCAGAGTCATGATGCTGCAGTCAAAGTTGACGGCATTTCCAGGTTCAGTGAAATCCAGAAGCATCACTTCTTGCCTATTCCAAAAGCAGGTGCACATCTCTTTATCCACTGAGGAATGTGTCTTGAACTTATTATTTATTGAGGAATTCACATGTTGCCATAAGGTGTTCTTCCTTTTCTTTTGCAGCATTCATGGGACTCACCTGGCACAAACTGTGATATTCCAAACAATGTTGTTACCACTGTTTCCAGTGCGCAGAAGTTGATATTCATCTCTGTACACAGTATCCTGGTTGTAATCCATCAATTTGCATGGATGAGGTGATCAAAACACTCTTCATTTCATGGTGTGATAGCTGTTCATGGTTGTCTAGAATGGAACATATCTTGTCTTTCATGTTGTTGCTGCCACTGCTGAAATGCACCACCCCACTGCCTGACTATACCAGCATTCACTGTTTGTTCTTCACAGATGTTCAGCAAGTGTTGATGAATGTCAGTGGGTGACATTGTTGCCTCATATAGGAATTCAGTTCCATGCCTTCACTTGATATGCATTTCCATGTCAGATACCATTTGCCAGACTGCCCCTCTGCTGCCATCTGTCACACAGAACAATACATAGTGGAATACTGGAAGGAAAGTTCAATCTCTACTGCCATACCACCAACATCCACCTCTGATGTAATGGGCCAAAACAATAAAATAAATAATAATATAGAATAATAAAATAGGAAGCATTGCTTTCGGAGCAGCCCTCATAGTTTAATGTTGCTTCAGATATCAAGACACAAAGAAAATGAAAAGGATTTTAGGGATCCAACCATCTAGGTATTGCAAGAAGTTATAGTAAGAGATATTTCTTGCCTTTTCTCAAGATTACTTGTTCACAGGCAAGATAGAACCCTTGTTTGTAGGTGTAGAACAGCACAGACAGTAATGTATCTATTTCTTTTTCAGAATTTGTCATATATTCATCTGGGGAAAAACTTAACAAAATAAACTTGCTTCCACAGGCATCATATATTTTGAATTACGATGTAATATTTTCTAAATTCCTATAATTTATATTTTACTCACTCTGAAAAATATATTCACCATTATCATGCTAATAAACCAGTGGAAGGAATTCATAAACCAGGATAAATAAAGTAAATGGTTATTCTACAGCATCTTTGCATTAGAAGCCACAGAGATATTTGCATTGTAGCAGAGCTAGCAACAACAAAAGTGACAGAAATGTCCACCTGGAGTGACAAGTGTTGGAATTGCATGGGAGCCAAAAAGAAAGCAATGCTGTGGGTCTTTATTTGCATGTAAGGATAGCAGGATCCCAGGTATTCTGGCAAGAAAAATGTTCATAATTCAGTTTCAAACTAGAGCTGAAGGACAGGAAGGAGGGTTAGGGTTTTTTTGTTTGTTTTTGTTTTTGTTTGTTTGTTTGTTGGAACAAATTCTCTTTCTTTGTTTAAAAATGGACACTCAACTTTCCTTGTCTCCTTTCAACCTTACTTTAGTCCTTGGAAGTGGTTCAGAATACTTTATATCTTTTGGCCCAAGCTCTTGCTCCAGGAAAGTAACATTCTTTTTGGCTGAGCTTTACATTTTAGGTTGATGTTTTAGACTACAAAATCATTCCTCTACTGCAGTGAGTTTGATTTGGAGCAGATTTTAAACAGAAGAAAATAAAAACTTCAGGGAGGAAATAGAGGAACTATGTGGATAATTTGGATGACTAGAGTGTTATTCAGAAGGGGATACTGGGGACAATGCTAAGATCTATTTTCCAGATAGGTTTGAAAATGAATGGACTACAAAAGTATGTCGGTAACATAGATAAGTATGTAATTTAAGTTCTGATAAAGACACACTGTGACAAATACAAATTGTTTTCAAGTCTGTGATATCTCAGCCTTTGGTTAATAGTAGCTGGACAGTGCTCCCTCCTTGCTAAGATACTTCAGCTCCGGTAAACTGGTTTCCATGATTGCATAAAAAAAATGTGTGTCTGAGTGGTTCTATCTGGGGAGATATCTGTGAATGCACATGATGATTATGCATGTGAAAGAGGAAGTTGATGCAACGTGCATATCTAAGAACAGACTTGCATGAGCACCTCTACTTTCCACTCACTTCAGTCTTAGTTTGATGTGTTGAAAAAGCATGTACTAATGCTTCTGTCTTATCAGAACAAACGCACAATGAATGTGAACACTGTTGATAACATCTGTACTTGAATTAACATATGTTAGCTGAGAAGAACTATACGCAGTGGGAGAGAACAAATGCCAAGCTGCCCACTAGTTGTCCTCAGGGAATTTGAGAAATGTCTTAAGAGTGACAAGGATTCTGGCAACAAAAGGGATCAAATAAAGCTGCAGTTCTTACAGTGGTCACACATCAGATGTGTGTTGCTTGGGATGGCATTAAAAAACATTACGTCTCCTAAACAGACATACAAATTGCTGTCTTTTTATTTATGCTGATCAATTACTGTGAAAGAAATGAATAAAGGAAGCAACAAACACAAAACAGAAAAATAAACCATGCTAGTCATCAGATGTAAGTATTAGATAGCTATCTTTTCTTCTACTTGAAAGTACAGAACTTCTTTTAATCCTGAGAGAATACTTTGAGAATACTGCTGGTTTCCAGAAGAATAGGGATTTTTCTTGAGTATTATTAAAGTGATAACTTTTTTTTAATAAAGTTTTTGAAAAATAGTTTTAAAATATGAATTCTGAAATGTTTATCACTCTGCTTTCAGGGCTTTATCCTTTGCAGAGATTCCTGTCATCTATGGGTTTCAAATAAGAGAATACAATAGAAAAAAAAAAAAGAAGAGATTCAGAAAAACAAATTGAGGTCTGGATAAATGAAATGATTTGTTTAAGTATCTGCTCTTAGGACAATGATGCAGATGTGAAACAGAATATTTGAATTTACTATCCAAAAGGAATGCCTGATTTTTCTTTTTAAACTTCTTCTGTCTGTATTTAAGAGAGGAGAACTATTCCCCACTGAATTATCATCATCATAATTTCCCTGAAATATTCTCAGGGAATTTGTGGCTGAAATTCTGACTTGACCATATTTTTCACTTATGTATTTGGTTGTATGATGATCTTCAAAAGAAGCCATTAGTTGCACTGGCTTAATAAATAGAAATAATGAGAAAAATGCTTAAATTAAGATCACAGACACAGCCCTGTGTTCAAGTTTTAGTTATACACTATAACCTAATTAAAGAATATATGCTAAAGTTTTCCTTGAGAAACATTAACATCTCTGTGGATCATGGACAGCCTGGCAGACTGAAAAGAGTACTCTGTGGGAGACTGGACACTCATGGAACATATCTACTCTGGTAAAAACAAGACAGTGAGACAGAAGTTCTGAGATCTGCCTCAGTGGCAGATCCCTTCAATCAGATATGTATGAGAAGACTGCAAAGCTTTGTCCTTTTAAGTTACAATTTCAAAGTGAAAATGTCCCTGGATACCACCAGTGTATTGAAAACACTGACCAAGCACCTCTTACTGAGTTGAATTATTTTCATGCTGCGGGGAAGTAAACATCTAATTTGTAAGCCTGTCACCTGCTTCTCACCCTTCTCAGAAAGGAGGCCATGCTTATAGGAAGAAGTAGATCTTTTTGCTGAAGACCCTCTTCACCTCTCCACAATGTCACTCTGATAGTTTTTGGTTTGGCTAAGAAAGCAACTTGCTGCAATTATTAAATGTGTTTGTAGACATGTTTTACAGTGCGTTCATACAAGATTTTGTTTTCAAATCAAATTCTCATACCAATATCCTGCTGACAGTTTTCCTCGTGATTAGAAATTTTTCTGTCCTTAGAAGTGCAATGTATGTGATATGTCCCCATAGGGAGTACAAAAATCTATAGAACCTGTGTCATCAGAAAAAGCCCCTCAAGCAAAGATTTATCAACAGCTGTCAGCCAGTTGCTTATAAATACATTTTGTTTTCTCCTTGTTACCTAATTTTTCAAAGAAAATCACAGCCTGAAGTTCTAAGGCTCCTTTTGTGGGAACTAAGTTTTTCACTTCTTTCAGAAACCCAATTCTTCTATCTACATAAATAAAAGGTTATATTTTGATCAAGGATTTTTAATTTCTATTTAGCAAAACTCTCTTCAGCAACAGAAATACATACAGTACAGATACTGCTGAATTTAACACTGTAATTAAAAAACTTGTTACCCAGAATTTTCCCTTCTAGAGAAAAGCAAATTAAAATTTTATTCCCAACTAAACTCCTCATGATGTGCTCTATGGAGACAAATTTTAAAGTGCATGGATTGCAGAATTCCTGGTGCTTTTCAATTGGTTCCACTCACTGACTCAAGCTAACAGCTGAATTGCAGGTATTCCTGTGAAAATAGAGAGCAAATATTTTGTGTTTCTTTGGGGAGAGAAAGAAACATGGCACACACATTTATTTGTGCTTCTCTCCTCAGATTGACTTGTTTAGCACTCTAATCAGGTAGGTCTGAGTGATTTCAGCCACTGGTGATTTGTTCAACCATCTGTATTGAAATAAAAAACTCTTCTGCAAATCCATAACATGAATAGAAGTGCTAAATTTATTTGCTTTTGGGTCATTTTGCTTTCAATTCAGTCCCAAGATCTTGAAAGTTTCAGGGAGTTCAAGAAATTTTTTCCAGACGTTGGTTTCATAAATCTCAGAATACATTATTATTCCCCTAAAAGTTCATGCTGAGATGAGTGTATTTGTTATTTTCTATTTATCATTAATGTTCTGCTTTAAAAATAATCAGTTAAGTCACAAACATCAGCAGGAAACACAATTGACCAAACATATAATATAGATGAAAAAATAAACTAAAATAAAAATAAAATAAAATAAAATAAAATAAAATAAAATAAAATAAAATAAAATAAAATAAACAGCAAACCTTTCACAGAGCAGTGAGAGACTGAATAGCTGTGTTTTTTTTTTCTGTGCTAAAATAATATCCTAAAAATAAACTGAAAAAGGAAAACAAGATGAAAAGCTTGCAAACTAGTACTGTGCTAACTCCAGAAGGAATATTATTCATAAAGTATTTCTGAATAGGTTTACTCAATGATCCAATGTATCCATTAGCATGGATAAGGTACTTCTAATTGATTCATGATAATTAATTTGTTCTTAAAGCACGATAGCACTCCAGGTGCTCAGCAAACAATCCAGGTTGTTATAAAGCCAGGTTACCTGCTGTGAAGTTGCTTATGGTCTAATTATCTAACAGGAATCTCTTCCAGAATTGCAGTGCCAAAGAAGTGCAATCTTTATCATGCTCCATTTTCATCTCTATTTAGTTCAGACATGAACTGAAGAGATTCTTAAATTCTTTCTGTTTTCTTCATGCCACTAGTTCAGAAATGGAATGGAGAAGGAACAGAAAATGTCTTTACTGTTAGTGGAACATGGATATCTTGATGGTGTATGCATAAGATATGAGAAACTGATGCATAAATCCAGGTATTGTGTTTAGGAAGTGTGCTAAAAATGGTGTCCTGTCACCCTCTCATGTAAGGTTGAGAAAGGGTATTCTGCAAACTCAGGATCTATAAGGCCTGGATTTAAAGTAGAAACGAAAATTAGAAAGAAAAGAAAAAAAAAAAGAAAAAGAAGTGAAAGGAAAACAGTCAATCCATGGAGTGAAATTATCCTGGAGGTTGGATTATAACTATTATAATTTTTATCTGGACGTTATTTTACTGCCACTGATTTCATATCATATGTCTATCAGTATTTTAAATGTAAATCCTATTTTGCTTTTTTTTATTTCAGCAGAAGTAGCATGCAGAATCACTTGATTTGGCCTCTAGGGCTCATGCCTCTAAAGAGTAACCCAGGCTAATCAGCCAGTCACACACCTCTGTGGTGTAAATGCATTTCTGCTGGCTGACCTAAAGCTGGCCTGTTTTCAAGTACTCTCATTTTTGGGTCATTAACTCAACTTCCACTTCAGAAGTTGTCAAATGACTGCTGAAGCAAAAAAAGATCTATAATATATCTGCAGAGCTGGACATCACTTATTGTTAGTAGGAAGCTGCATATCAATTAATTTCATTTTCAGAAACATATGATGGTAGTGTGTATGCTCTCATTTAGACATGCTCGGTTCTGCTCAGGGATCTCACTCCACTGTTTGCCCAGACTCCTTATCTGTTGGTGCATATGTAGAAATGGTCCTCTGTTTTCCTGTTGCACCTCTCTGAGGAAGAAGATCAGCTGCATGGAAAAGGCAGGAAAACATTTGATTTTTATTCTTACAGACAGTAGGAATGTAATTGCACTGATTCTATTACAGTCTTTTCTTGATTGAGACCATTCTGACACAGGAAATATCCATACACATTTCTGACCACTTCTTGGTTAGCACCTAAGACACAATTACAAGGCTTGCTACGGAGTGGGAATTAGCAGGGTCAGGAAATAGCTGTCTGTCTTTCTCTGTTTTCCAGAGGCCGCAAGACAGAGGCTGCTTGTTTTCTCCTGTAGGATATAGCGGCCAGGCAGAAATGGGACAGTTTGCTATAATTAGGTATGAATTTTTCTTGCTGGAATCTCTATTAAGTCTTGCCAAGGATTTAGTATCTGCTAGTCTCTTTACCTTTTTCCAGCTGAGAGGATCTCAGAAGAGAGTAACTGCTACCTCTCAGACAGCAGGAAGCCATATGAAGCAGATGGAGTTTGTTTATTATCTTACTCTTCAGCAAAGGGTACTAGCAGGAAATGATATTAATGGTTTGCCTCTCAGAAATCCAGACAGTCTGCTTACTTCTTTCTTTTTATTTCCCAGTTTTTTGTATAGTTCTGCACTTTGTTTTCATGAGTAACAACCTGCAGATCCTCAGACTTCAGACATCCCAAAAGAAAATGCTTTGCAAAGAAGTGAGGTTAAAATCCAAGTAAAAGATGTGAAATTTTATTGTGGAGTATAGTTGCCTCAGTAAGGCTATCTATTACCAACAGTGCATGAATTACCAGTCAACAAGGGTTGATACATCTTCCTGGCCTCTGAAGTTGCTACTTCGAGGGAGATTTCAGGTCAGCCTCGTACTCCAATACTGACATGACGTTTACTGGCAGTAGAAGGAAAATCATGATGGGCTGGAGATGATTTCAACAAGGAGGTTTATAAAGCTCAGGAGTTCTTAGGCCTAGTCACAGTTTTTGCCCACGTCCAGATAAATTTGAATGACCAGGTAGACATGGTGCAAAACTCAACCTCTGATTTAGATAACTTGGGATTGTCGAGAGCAAGAAAGCCATGAGAAAATGTATGTGCAGCTCCCTGGAAATGAGTCTTAATCTCTGTTCAGGTGCTACTGTTTTTCATGGAGCCAATTTGATTTCAGACTTCCTCTCTTAGCTTTTCTGTGGAGCTGAACCTCCAACAAGAAATAGATTATTTTTATGCAAAATCAGATCACAGGTTTAATGTGCATAATAGATAAAAAGAAAGCTACCTGTTCACAGACAGCACACAGCAGAGATACATGTAGAAGATGGGAAATGTGAAGTTGGAGCTTTTCTATTGCTGCTCAAAACTGAGAACATGTGAAATTACTACTTCAAGTGTTTAGAACTGTGGGGGTGATGATCACAAACAGAGTTTACCACTTATCTGTAAATCACGTTTGCAAATACCTGTGATTGATTTGCTGCATGCCTTCTCCCTATTGGCTGAAGACCTTGATGATCCTTCAGTGTAAAATCCCCACAGGAAATTCCAAGCACTGAAAAAATATCCACTTTCCCCTTCAGCAATTTTTCTGCACTGGACAAAGTAGACTGAGAGACAGAGTTCTGGACTCTTTCTGGATCTCAATAGGAGAGTCTCTTAATAAAATAGACATACAAATTCATCAAACTGAAAGTTCTTTGGGCATTGGGAACCTCTCATGCAGCATTGGATGGAGATTGAAGGACTTTCCCAAGTTGCACTGCACTGATCCTGTCTGTGGATGGAGAAACAACCCTCTGGTATAATGACATGGGAATGATTACTCCAGATCGCTGTAGCTGTCCACCTGCTTTGTTCTTCTCTTCAACAGAGACTAATAGCGAATTTTCAGAAAGCAGTGCAAAAAAAAAAAAAAAAAATAGGGATCAAAAACTTCCCCTGTTGTATTTGGGTAAACTGAAGCACATTGTCCTGAGGCTGTGATCCAAGAGCCCAGAGCACACAGAGAAGAGGAAATTGTTTGTTCCTTTTTGCATTTGGAATGCATTAGCCTGCAGATGTTTAAATGTTGGCCTAATAGCTGATCTGAGGCAGCATGTGTTAAAAAACTCAAGTAATTAAGTCTTTGATTAGATTCATAAGGGACATGTTTATATATTTTTTTAATCTTTCTACATATTTATTTGGGAATATATTTGTATGCTTTGGTGTTTTCTTTCTTTCACAAAAAAGCTTAAAATGGCTTCAAAATGTCTCATTCTGTAACTCAGAATCTGCTGAAGTACTTGTATTCACATTTTGTAATGAGACTTACGAAGTCAGTACAGATCAGATAAGTTGTGCTGCTACTTTTATATATATGTATATATATCTGTCAGTTTTAATGTCTGACAGGAGAAAGAAGCAGTCCAGTTTTCACTAGAATTGTGAGCAGTCCCAGATCAGAAGCTCACTAGACTTACGTCAAACCCCCTTCTAGAATCTAATTATCGCAGTATTTTCTCAGCATTGAGAAACTTCAGCCACCAGGAACCAACAATAAGTTTTTAGTGGGATAATCCAGCACTTATTGGATATTGCCTTCATACAGTAGATAGCCAGATAGCCTGTGCATTGAGGATACTGTGAATCTACAAATGTGCTACTGATTAAAATTTTTATCATTTGTAAAAGCACTACCCATTCTTTTTGGATAAAGAAATTTTAGTGCACACAAACACACACACAAAAATAAAAATTTACCAGATATTTAATCTTTATGTCACTTATAAAAAGAGCATGGACATGAATTTTTGCTTGTTTGTTTAGTTGTTTGCATAGGTACAACCAAAAACCTTGAATCACCTGAACTTTTATGATATCCCTTTTTAATTGTAAACATTGCTGAAAGTGTAGTCAAGTCTGACAGCCTTCACTATTTCTTCAGTTCTCAAGCGTTTTACCATGATAAGGATTTTCCAATCAGTGCCTTCCATTTTCTGCCTGCAATGTTAATTGAAGATGCATTCAGATCAAAGACTTCTATCTTATCTGAACCAGGTGTGTGGAACAGTGTTTTAGTACAATAGAAACAGTAATATTCCAAAACTGTAATTATATTCACACTTCACACACAGCTAAAATTACTTCCCTGTTAAAACTATCAAATGTTGCAGTCACCATGTCTCTTGATTAATGATGAAGGAGTATTTAATATCAGCTGGGCTGTGGGAATTTCCAAAACTCTCTGAGATGAGATTTATTTTATTTAGCACTCTTTAATAAATAGGAGTTCTGAAACTTTTCTTATTAAATGAATAATCATCTGATATGGAAACAAAATGGTTCTTGTAAGAGTAAGATTAATTTTCTCAAAGACCAAAACAAAGCCACTTCTTGAGCTTCCTTTCTAATTCAGAAGGAAAAGAAATAGCCTGGTGATTTTTTTCTCTAGTATTATAGATTATCTATTAAAGTTGATCTGGACAGAACAGGGAGTTGGGCAGAGTCTGATAAGATTCAACAAGAGAAAGTGTAGAGCAGTCCTGCACATGGGGAGGAATAACTGCATGTGTCAACACAGGTGAGGGGCTGAACTGATGGAAAGAGCTCTGCAGAGAAGAACCAGGGTGTTTTAGTGGGCAATAGGCTGGCCAAAAGTCAGCAGTGTGCCCTTGTGGCCCGGAAGACCAGTAGCATCCTGGGGTGTGTTACAAAGAGTGTGGCCAGCAGGTTGATGGAGATGGTTATGCCCCTTTACTCTGCCCTGGTGAGGCCACATCTGGAATATTGTGTTTAGTTTTGAGCTCCCCAGTTCAAAAAAGACAGGGATCTCCTAGAAATAGTTCAGCTGAGGGTGACAAATATGATTCAGGGCCTGAAGCATCTGCTGCATGAGGAAAGGTTGAGAGCCCTGGGACTGTTCAGCCTGGAGAAGGGTGAGAGGGGAACTCATTACTGTTTATAAACAACTTAAGTGTAAGAGTCAAGCTGATAGGGGCAGACCCTTTGATAGTGAGCAACAACAGAGCAAGAAATAAAGGGAAGAAACTGGAACACAAGAATTTTCTTATTAGCACAAAGAACTCTACTGTCAGAGCACTGGAATAAGATGACTAGAGAGGCTGTGATGTTTTCTTCTCTGGAGGTATTCAGAAACCTTCTGAACACCTATCTATGCAACCTGCTTCAGCACGAGGGTTAGACTTGATTATCTCTAGAGGTCCCTTCCAACCCCTACAATTCCATGGTTCTGAGATTCTGTGGAAGTTCTTGTTCATACTGTAGAGTTCTTGCCTTACTGACCACATTTTCTAAGACTGTGTTTACTGTTCTGACCCTCCAGCAGGCCCAGAGATAAATGACAACCCATGTATCAGTGGCACAGTGCTGAGAAAGCCGTCTGAATTCTCAGGTGTGAGGTTTTATCCAGCATGTGTCAGGGCTACAAAGCACTTAATCAACAGCTTGAATGACACCATCTTCTGCAATAGTAAGAGGCAGCATGAGTTTCTTTCTTTTTCTTAGGGATCAGACTGTCAAGAAAGTGGGCCATTTCAACAATTCTCGTTTGCAATCTTACTTGGGCAATCGCAGTAACTTTAACTTTCTTGGTCAGAAAAAAAGGAGAATATGTGTCAAGGATTCTAGCCTCCCTTCTGCTGCATTCTTACTTTTAAATATTATGCATATCTTGCCATACATGGGAGTCAGGCAGTAATATAGTGCAAAATTAATTGGAAAGGAGAACTGAAAATGTTGGTGTTACTGTGGCTATTATGAATATTCTAACTTAGAAACTCATTCTAGGTTCTCCTTTCCACGGCCATTTTAAATGTTGTCCGGCTAGAAGAGCAACTCTTTGGGAGGTGGGACAATGGTGAAAGTACTGTAGGAGAATCCATTAGAGGCAGCACCTTCTTTCCATGGGAGATATGGAGCAACACTGAAATCTGAAAAATAAACTGTCAGAGGACTGTTTGAAGAGTCGCTGCAACAAGAAACGTAAAGCATGTGTGAGAACATGTCTGGGAGATGTTTCCTTTCACCAGAAGCCTAATTACTAGTGGCTTTCTTCAGTCTGTTTGTTATAGATCAGAGATCTGTATTTCAAGCCCCTTAAAAATGAATTGTCATCCCATCTGAGAGTGTAGAAATTCCTCTGAAATCTTAATTTTGTGAGAGTGACTGTGATATTATGGAAGGGAAAATTAAAACGAAAATAGACCTCTTACTCTTACCTTTTTTTTTATTTTTTTTTTTAAATCCATATGACTAAATGAGTAGGAGCAGGAAGAAAGTCAAGGTTTTCATTTTCAGGGCTCACTTACAGTAAGATGTTGTTTTGGGTGACAGACAGAAAACCTCAGGCTGACAGAACTTGTTGAAATTAGGCAAATTAAGGAGCTGTAGTTATTAGCACTAATGCTGAGCAATATTGTGCTTACAGGTAGTACTGATCTCAAGAGGTCAAAAATAGACCTCAGATTAAGCTAAATGGAACAAAATCACAGTAGCAATTCTTGCAGTTCTGTGGGATATTTCAAGTGGCAGCAGCATCTCTTGATTACTAATTACAAATTGTGGTCATAAAAAATTGTGATTTAAATTGAAGTTGCTGATAGTGAAGCATGGCCAGACTGATTAGATGAGAACAGATGGCCTCTTCCTGCTGGGCAGGTACATCACAACTAGGAACAATGCAGACTCCAAAGAAATAAGACAAAAATCAAGACTTAAATCTTTTTCTGCCCAAATTTTTAAAGTATTTTCTGCAGCAGAAAGACATCTTTCCTTAGGATGATAATCTTACTATTGTGGAGAAGGATGTTCTAGGTTTGGCTTGTAATGGAGTCAGTACTTACTGATACATCTGTGATTATTTATAGACTGTTTATTTTGTGAAAAGGAAATTATCTTAGTAATGTGTGGGTAACTGCTTTCAGATCATTCAGATCCTCTTTCCTAAGATGCTAAAAAGACAAAAGGGTGTGCAATATGTCCATAGTTTTGTTGAAGATTAAGTAGCAACCACTTTGTCCTAACAGTGAAAGGGAACTCAGACACTTGGTACCTCTGACTATAGATAACTTTGAATTAGATTTGAATCAGTGAGTTAAATAGTGAAATGCCCCAAACACTCCTCTGGATCTCTGGAACAGTTGTCTCAGATTTATTGCTAATCTCTTCAAAACAAACTTAATCAGGCAGGAAAATAATAGGCTGTATAACTCCTTTGGAACTGCTTAAGGTTTTGAAATCAAAGAGTCACAGACATAGAGTTTTGATGGATGGATAAATACCTGAGGTAGAGAGAGCCTTTCTATTTTTAGAAACCAACTCCCTAGTCTGTAACTATGAAGCTGAGAATTTGTCTGACTTGATTTCTGAGGCATAAGGACTAAAATGGGAAATAAAATTCTACTATTTCAATAATCAGGTTTGCTTTCAAATCTGTACTCCCTGGTACAAGAGTAGTAGAAGTATGAGCCAAGAGGTCACTCATTGGAGAGCTTGCCCTAAAGCCAGCTGAAGAACAAATAAGAGGATGAAGGAGTAACTTTGCATAACTGATCTGTAGCTCACTTTGACATGGCTTTTCTTTAAGGGTGGTTATGGCAATGTCACACAGTTGCCTGCAAAGATATTGAAGAAATTAAGCACCTATTTAACTTACCTCACAGCAATTTCTCTTCAATGCAGAGGAGTAACTCCAGAGAAGAAAAAAAAACAAAAACACTTCTTCTTCTTTTATCACTTGAGGTTTTTTATCTTCTCTCAAAAATGTGATATGAAATGAAATCGGGCACTCCAATGAGATAAGTTCTGCAGAACAGTAATACATGTATGCTTTAGTGTGTATTACATAATAAAATACATAAATTGCTTGTCTTTTTACCTTATTCCTATGAGCAAATTGAACAATCATTTTACAATTTTACAAGCTATTTTACAAGTTGCATAAGTTGTGCCTAACTTTCTAATGAAGGAGGGCCCAGGAAGCTTCAGACTGATCAATCCCAGCTTGACTCCTGGGGAGATGATGGAATAAACAGTCCTGGAAACCATTCTCAGGCATATGAACAACAAGGAAATCATCAGTAGTAGTCATCTTGGATTCACAAAGGGGAAGTTGTGCTTGACTAACATGATAATTTTATAATGAAATGATTACCTTAGTAAATAACAGTGGATATTGTCTATGCTGACTTCGGTAAGAATTTTGACAATGTTCCCTACCATATCCTCATAGGGAAGTTGGATTAAAAGACATTAAAACCATTGAAAACTTGCTGAATGGCTTGGCCCAGAGGGTGATGATCAATAGTTTTAGGTCTAATGCAGACCAGTGAACCCCAGTGGTCAATACTAAGCCTAACGTTGTATGATAAGTTTATTGATAGTTTTACATTGTTCATGGTCTTATACTTTTCACTGTACATGCAACTATCCAAAAAGCAATGCAAGTATTGTTCATTACTTTTATGTTTTATTATTATTCTTTAATGTGTTTAAAAAACAAAAACAACCAAAAAAAAAAAAACCAAAAACAACCAAAAAAACAAAAACAAAAACAAAAAAAAACACAGAGGAAGAGAATTTTGGTGCCAATATGTATAAGTGGATGATGTCCTCTTGCTTTCCAATTTGCATGGTACACTAGTACCTTCCCCACTCATTCTTACTCAAAGTTTATATAAGTCTGATGTGCCAATATTTCAATCACTCACATAGAGGAATCTGACTGTTCCTATCTAGCAACATCATTTGGAAATCCTAGCGGTGAGTTCTGTGTTTTTGAGCACAAAAGTTCTTAGCCTCGTCTGTCAGAGAACATTCCCAATAAACACTCTGTGTGTAGAATGTAACGTTTTGAAAGCAACATTTCTTCTTATTGTGAAGTAGTTTTTATTCTTATTCAAGTACATAAAGAGAGCAATAAAAAGATTGTCAACAAAGTAAGTACTTAAATAGAAAACAAAATATTAGCCTTCTCCAAAAGTTCAGTTGCTTTCCATCATTTCATCTTTCCAGAACCTGACACTTTTTTGAGACCAGTTACGACACTATCAAGGTAGGTCCAAGGCTTAAGACTCCTTGCAAACACCAAAGGAAATCAGAACAACTGTAGAGTATGGTATGCTGTGGTGAGAGACCAGTGTCTGCACAAGGAAAAACCACATATCTTAAGAGAATACAAAATGATATTAATTAGGGAATGAATGTGTGATATATGTCTCTGCCAGTATTAACAGATTTCCACTTCCTCCAGGATTGTTTGCTTTATTGCAATACTAAGAGAAAGTTCTGTGTAACGTCAGCATGTTTGTTGCTGCAAAAAGGTATATTGAATTAAAGAGAAAACATTTGTCAGAGATGCTTCATGAATGGTCTAAAACAGGATGAAGCACAACGTGAAGCTCTTCTATGTCAGTTCATCTATTCTAATCGTTTGAAGAGACAGCAAAGGAGTTTTCTGCAGTTTTTGCAGTCAGCCAGCTCAAATGTCTATCTTAGCTGTAAAAAACTCTTCATAATGCTAATTTGATTGCATTATGAAATAAATTCTTCTTCTGGGTCCATCCTCCATGCAGGCTCTTTGGATCACCATTTATAATAACAACATAGTTAATTGTAATACTGATTCCAGCAAACAATCTTCTGTTTCTTGTATAAATTTGTTCCTCTATTTTCTTCTTTCAAGTGAATTGTCCCTGAATGTGTATTTCAGAGACTATTATTTACATTTCTTTTCCAAAAACTTCTTCTTTTCTTTTTCCCAAATACTTTTCTTTGTTTTGCCTTTTCTTCTTATTTTATTCCTATTTGGAAATATTTTTCAGGTTTTATTTTAAATCACAGGGTTTTAAATTTAGGTTTCCTTTTTTAAAAAAATAAATAAACTAAGAAATAAAAATAAATAAAAAGAAACAAAACTGAGAGTCTCAGAAACCCAAATTGTTCTGAGGAGTTTGTCTTTGAGAAAAATGCCAAATATGATGAAGCTGGTGATTATAATTGCAAGAGCTGGCAACATGACAATTGTAGGTGATGAATATGTATGCCAAAGCTTTGCAGACATAGTAATTAACAGATTGAGGTACCTGAATGCTGCATGCAAGGAATTTAGAAATGAGGGTAATTCTTTGGTTTTAATCTTTGTTCTGTATTGAATATCATACTGTGCCTTAGAAAACACATAGAAGTCACAGCTGAGGGCCACAGAAGATAGAAGAAAACACATAGAAGTCACAGCTGAGGGCCACAGAAGATAGAAGATAGATGATAGAGCAGATTCATGAGCAGCGCATCACTTCCATCAGATGTGCAGAATATGAATCTATATGTGAAATATGTGATTTTTCTAACCAAAGAAAATGGTTATTATTCATTGTGTATGAATATGATTTGTCTCAGTATTCAGTATCTCAGTGTCCACAAACTCAGAGTGTATATTTACAGTATGTATATGTAGGGTTCTTGACTTCAAAATGGGTGTCCTCAGTTACAATGGTCAATGAATGACATTGTAATGTGTATTGCAATTCCAAACAAACTCCACCATTGGCTTCTGTGGAGCATCAAAATTTTGTCATGCTGGTACACAGTGTACCTTTAGCCTAACACTGGCTCTGGAAACATCAGAAGTGGATGAAGAAGAAGAGAGATTTGGGGATAATAGTGGCATAACTGATCTAAAACAGACACAGTTCAGTTTGAGTTCAAGTAGGTTTGGAGTAACAAGGAATAGCAGGAAGGACAGGGGGAAGAATTGAGGGAGTGTAGGAAACCACTTCAAGATGGTGCCTGTGGCTAAGCAGAAGACAGATGATAGACATCTGTCTTCAGCTAGAGGGAATTTTTCATGACCAGCTGGACATCTACTTTCCATTGACTGTTGACAGGATCCTGTATCAATGGCTATATCGAAATATGCCCCAGAGAGGTCTTCTGCTGTCTCAAAAACAAGCTGCTCACTGCATAAAGTGGCCCTGGAGCACAAACAGAGAGTGACAAACAAGTTAATGAGCATTTTTGGCAAAGAAAATTTGTGTTGAATGGGCTGTGTCTGATGAATTTACAGTTTTCTAGATCTTGTTCTTATGAGGACAAATTAATAGAAAGATAGGAAAAAGGTTATGTTTTAGTCAATCAAAGTCACAAAGAAGACACAAGCAGACTGGAGTGTTTGATAGAACCAGTGAAGAATGTAGATGAAAGAAAATCCAGAAGCGTTTGATCCCTTTCAAATTTTTTTGCTTGGGGGTATTGAGAATAGGGACCTAAGATCATTTTAACATACCTCTGCCTCTGTTCTAAAAAGAAAGGAGTTTCCATGGGAAGGACAACCAGAAGAAAATGTGCAGTGTCTGAGGCACAGACTCAGATGAGAATGATCCAAATTTTTTATTACGGGTTCTAACATCTCTTATATACATTCACACGTTTTCTTTTTTAATTCTCCCTCCCACCTTTATATGTCAACAAAATGTTCCACAAACACTCCTGAACTGTGCATGCAGGTGTATATCCAATTAGAGTCATGATTTTTTCCAAATCTCGTGTTCTTCCTCCAGTCAGGGTCATTATCATGCGGTCATCATGTAGCTTACTTGACTTTGTTTTTCTCTTCTGAAGGCATTCTTGTTTCTCAGCCTTGCTTTCTCATGCTGTTTATCTTGCTCTACAGCTTCTGCTCTGGATCTTCTTTCTTATATTCCACAGAAATGCCATTTTATGTTTAGAATCAATATGGAAACATGTGGGTTGTATAAATATGCCAGAGAAATGCATGCTAGATTTTAATCAGCTCTTCCATTTGAGCACTAGACCTCACCAACATGTGTTGTTTGATGCTGTGGAGAAATCAAGAGACTAGTATTGCTGTCTACAGCCATTAAATGAGTTAGTGATATAGAAATGGATGGAAGTTCATTTATAAAATGACTGAACTTGTGTCCTGGGTAAAAATAGAGAATAGAAGTTCAGTGAAAAGTTATATGAAATATCTGAGTGACTTAGATTCATACTCTGTGACACGTGCTTTCTAGCATTGGTTCGTAATTTAGTAAAATTTCCTCAACACAGTGATGTGGTGTATTGAATAATTTTAATAAGTAAAATTAATTATATATCACTCTTCTCTTATTTTTTAAGTAATCCCATCTTTAGTAACTAATTATTATTATTTGATTGAATTATATTTTAAATGAAATGGTGTTTGCATGTGAAAAGTATCGCTGAGCTTATGAACAGTATGTACCAGCCAAAGCACTCTTGTAATTAGTGTATTTTTTCTTGCTCCTGTATTTCTGTAAGGAAATACCTCTCAATAGCTCTGAGAAGAGGAGAGATACTCCTTGAGTGCTATCAAAAAAGCTCTCAGGGAAGAAGATGAGCATCAGCTTTTTTTCTATTTATAACAGTTATCTGTTCCTATTTAGGGAAGGGTTCGTCTCTGTAGATGTGATCCTTTTTTATGTAGGTCTGTAACATGCAACACTCCCAGCACTTTTAATATTGCAGAATATTCCAAATAAATATTCACTGAATGTTGCTATACATCTTAGTGGAAAATAACTGTCTTATTTCTTGTTTCTCTACTGTAAAACAGTGACATAAATACGGACATGCCTAGTTTTTTTGGGCCATTGAACAATAGCCTGGCAAAAGCAAACCAAAACAAAGAAACAAGTAAAGAAAGAAAAATATCTTTTAAGATGTTAACTTGTTTTGAGATTAGCATTATGTTTCAGTCTTTTTTTTTTCCTCCAAGAAAATAAAAGATATTATCCTTTAATCTACCTGAAGAAAATGTTCTGCATTATCTTGAAGGCTTTATTTTTATTTTATTGTATTATCTAGGTTACTGCAATGAACATTATTGGAAATGACAGACCTTGAGTTTTCTGTTAACTATTGTTAAGCCAGTGCATGCTAACAAGCCTTCCTCATTTATTTACTTGAAATACCTTACCAAGGGAAAAATATAGTGACAGAGACAAAGCATCATGTTTTCAGGCTATCCTTAGAGATTTCACAAATGCTGCTGCAGCTGCTGGTGCTCTTTACATTAAATTACATCCAGTTGATCTAATAGGAACACAGTTCTATATCAATTGGAAAAACAAACAAAACATATAAGCCTCAGCCTAGGAATCTTACCTCTGAGTTAATAACTATCTTTCAGAAACCCACAGTTATGTCAGGGATTTTCCTTTACTTGTGCATATTTTTCAAAAATCTACACATTCAAGTAAGATTTTGAAAAGCCATATCCTTTGAGCTGTTCGTAGTCACCCAGCTGAGGTGGCACATGGACACTCTCAACACCTACTGTCTTCAGTCATTGGAAGTACACACTAACGATTCACCCGGTCTTTGTATCTCTTTGCTCCATGCCTGATGATGCAGCACATATACTTTTCATCCTCTCACTGTGACTCCTGCAGTGGCTCCAAACTCTGTGTTGGTTGCTTCCGCTCAAGTCATGCCAGGCTTCATAACATGCTACAGGTGACTTAGACAAAAAAAAATCAAGGCAATGACAAGTTCAAGAAACCCAAGGGTTACGAACCAAAAGAAGTATAAAATGTAATAACATATTAAACATAAGGAACAGGGAAGGACATTATTTTGTGCCCCTCAGAAGAGTCCATCATTCAAGAACTTGGATTTCTCTGAAATGATCAAGACTGTGGTTTTCCACCATCTGTCCATTTTTTGTAGCATTTTGATTTGCTAATTATCTATCGAAACAAAACAAAACAAAAGGTCAAATCTCATATGAAGGCCCCTATTAGATGATATAACTTCTTACATGGATGTAACAATTCCTTCATTGCTCAATGGAAGGCTACACTAGCCTGCTGACATAAACATCAAAACAATAAAAAGAAACTGTCCAATTGGAATTATAGGTAGTACAATGAGTTTTTCACAATGTGTTACTAAGATAGAAGAATAGATTGGCTTCTACACAGGACATTAATTCACTAGCTATAGCTTGAGCAGTGTGTAAATTTTAAATTGATTTTTCCTAGAAGTAACTGAGAAGAGCTGTTGATCTTCCAGATGATTCTTTCTTATTTATTTATTAAATGATGCATTTCATAGCACTCATTTGCTCATCTATTCCTATACTTCCTTGCAATTCATGTAATATCTGGACTTCTGCTCTGTTTTTTCATTCAGTGAAGGAATATTTGCATTACAAGATTAGCAACTGTCTGTTCTCCCCTGGCTTCCTTCAGATCCTGGTAGTGGGAATCCACTGGATTTGAATGAAACCCAGGATACCTAAAAAAACACACATAAAATGTTTTATCGTGTTCAGAATGAAGAAACACTCAGCTGAATCAAGCCACTTCAGAGTACTTCTATACCTCTATCAAAGTCCAATATGTAAACTGGATTATCCTTGCTTTTTATGCCTGTTTTCCTGCTTCATCTTCCACTTACTGCTTCCCAACAGTCACATGTACAATTATGTTTGCTACACAAATTCAAGATCAACAGGCTTTGTGCTGGGTGCCTTGCATCATGCTGGGGCTTATGCTGTCATATTCTCTTTCTCATCTTTCCTCTTCTGCCTCTCACTGAGTTCTCTGTAAACCTTCTCCCTTGTGCCTCCTAGAATACCAGATGTGACACATTCTTACAACGATGCACAGCTGTTTTCAGAGCATTTTTGAGTGGTGCTTTTGCCCTGGGATTTCTTCAGACAATCTTTCATTTAAGCAGTAGAACTGAGCCGATGACTCTAGCTCACTTTTCTGTAACACGAGGGTAATGAAACCTCTTTCCTATTCTCCCTGCTCCCAGGATACTCTGATGCTGGAATGAGTTTAAAGGTAGCATTATAGTTTCAGTTCTGAAGAACATTCAAATTGAAATTAAGACATCTCTGTTGTTTGTTGCTGTTTTTTTTTGTTGTTGTTGTTGGTGGTGGTTTTTTTTTTTTTTTTTTTTTTTTTTTTAATGCTGGTTTAAAACTGACCAGTACGTGAAAGTCTTGGTTAGAATACAGTGAAATTCCCCATTATTTCATGTGCTTTTTTTGGATAAAGGTGCAACTCTCTGGTGTTGAGGTAATGATCATGCTGTGGTCCAGCTCTGTGAGCAATTGGCATAAGATGACTACATCTTCTTTGGTTGTCTAAAGAATGCTGCTAAGCTCTATGTTTTATGGCTGCTGTGTGTGCAAGCATAAAACCATTCCTTGCTCTCTGTAGTTAATGTTGCAGCACATAGAGGCAGACAATATATTTTAGCTTGACCTTTGCTTTCGAATATGTAAAGAGCATTAATCTTCAGGATTTTAAAGGTTTCAGTGGGTGAAATAGTGATCCTAATGCTGAACAGGTCTACATAAGCATAGTGAACTGAAGAAAAGCAGGACTTAGAGTGAGAACTCTCCCTTTGCTGAGGGGAGCATCCTATGCAGCACTGCATGTTATTTCCTGCAAGAACAGGGGGACTTAGGTCCTCACTGACCAAGGTTTCATTTAGAAAAGGGATATGCTGTGGTGTGTGTTGGAAGATTTATAAATCTATATAAGCACCCACACTCTTGATTGTTACATATCTGAATACATGCTTTTACAGTGATAATGAGCTTAATCTGAAGTAAACAATTTATATTATCCAGAAGAATTTTGGAAATTCTACAGGGCATAGACATCATATTCTTAGATAACTTCCACTGTACTTCCTATCACACATGTTTTCGCCCAAGTGCATTCCCAAAGATTCAGTCTCCTTCCAGTCACCTTTAGTCAAGGACACATTGGGTAGGGCAGCATCATGGAAACTTGGCACTGGGAGGAGCTGGGGTGTAGCAAGATGGTGCACTGGCCTAGGAATCAGGGAGGAGGAGAGAGGTTTTGTGCTGAAGAGAGCTCAGAGAAATTGGTAATAAAAATAAAAGTCAAAATGCACATGCAAGAGAACATGTGAATTCAAATCTATTATGATATTTTTAGTCATGATTGCAACTGAAATTAAAACTGTATGAAGTACAAATATCTTCTAACTCCAATTATAGAGATGTGACAGGACATGCATCAAAATCAAGTAGATCCTGCAAAGATTTTCTTAGAAATCATTTGCACACCAACCAGGCTCTGAGGGGTTCATTCAAGCTCAGACAATTCATTACAGTGTGCCTTGTATAAATATAATGTCTCATAGATCCTACTTTGAAGGACTTAGCTGTAGGGATCATTTAAGTAATCAACTCAATTGACAATTGGGGACCCATGGACCCACACCCCAGGAAAGGGGAAGGGGGAAAGGGAAAAGGGAAAACGGAGATGGGCCTAGAAACAAAACAGCAGCAACGATCTGAGGAAGTAAATAAGATATCAGAAAGCAAAATAACACAACATAATACAATATAATTGGAATTAAAGCTAATAAATCAAATAAAATGAGCAAGAGAGAGTGTCCGATAAACCGAAGGCCTTACGCTAACGCTGAAGGCGAGACGGCAGCGAGCACCCACTGCTGAGTCGATCCCAAAGGAAAAAAAAAAAGTGTTCCGTGACCGCAGATAGTTTTTGTCTCCCCCTCTGAGCAAAGTCCTCTGGGGAATGTAGTTCTTATTCTCTTCTGAGACAGGCATACCTGGAACTATCGATGATCCATGGAGCTGGAACCTTAACTCTTTAACTCTAAATGCACTACATGATGTTATGATGTGGAATACCAGTACCAAAAATCATAAAACCATGACACCTTTACAACTGTAAAGCAGGTGGCGTGGAAGGAATGACTTATATTTGAAGTTTTCTAAACTACTTCTGACAAGAATATGTGTGAGTTCCCAGAGAAATGGGCTCCTTTGGAGACTGATTTAGCCTTATGATTGTGAATAACTCATTGTGACTGTTAAGGAAAGTTTTGTACCTTGTTGGTCTAGTGGGACTATACAGAGAATGATGTCTAAGCAAATCGTAGTTTGTGTGTTTCTTCTGTACTGGAGGCAAAGAAACAGGGCTACATTCAAAACTATTCTATGGGAACAAAAGAAAAACAGAGTATAGAAAGGGATCCGATAACTTAAAGGAGAACAATGTGCAAAAACATCAGAAATAAGAATTTGTAGGCTTCCTGGTCATGTTTATTTTGTGTTTTTTGCTATTTAATAACAATAGATATTGATTAAATATAGAATAAAACTTATTAAACACATGAAGTCAAACTAATTATATTTCCTTATTTGAGTAAGGAATTAAATGTTGGAAACTCCAGCCTTCTGCTGATAGCTGGCTTTACAGAACATCATGAGTAAATAGTCGATGTTCTGATCTAAGCAATTTCGATGTTTTCACCACATCTCTGATCCTAACAGGTATAGAATTTGACAGAGGAGGAAAGTATAAATTTTCAGTCTCTTCTAAGGAGTTATAACAGAAATGGCAGTGGAGCAGAATTAGGTGATAAATCAGATTGAAGAAATGGAATAATAAAAAGAAATCCTAATCTTTACTGCCTACACTGAAGTGCTGATTACTGCCTAAAAAGGAATGAGAGTAATAAATTGAAATTTTTGCTGCTGATGAAGATCTTGCAATGGAAGAATATAGAGAAACATAGTGATATAAATAAAATAGACTATGCAATAGTAGCCTAGGGCATTTTCTATCAGTTCTACAGCATGAAAAAAGACCTTTTCTCTTGTGTATATATCTGTTGCTGAGGTCTTTGCTATGTATATACTCAGGTGTCCTGTAGAACAATAGACCAAATCCCAGTTGCACCTTACACTGTAGTACAAAAAAAAAAAAAAAAAAGCCATCAGCACTTTTCTTTATACCCCAGGCAATTGCCTGATGGTTGCTGTGTTGACATAGACATTATGCAATAGCACTGCAATGCTTAAAAGATAACCAACTTTACAAGTAATGTTGCTATTTTAGTGACAAAAGCCTGAATTTTCAGTTTGGACCTGACCCTCTCTTTCCCACAACTCAGCCTCCCTGGGAAACTGGCACGTCACCTTCATGACCTCCCTACCTCAGCAGTAAGGAAGGTGAAGAGCTGAAGGCAGTTTACGCTCAAGGTATAGCAAAGAGAATTGATGTGTTGCTCACAGCAGAAAGTCTGATGTACCAAGGAAGGCATAACAATGCAATAGGTGTCCCAGGATTTCTCTGTGCTACAGCTTCCTCAGAGGGAGCGATCTCAGTTAGATAGTGGAGTGGCCCCACCATGTCAGCTCTGAGCCCCTCATAACCCTGTCCAAAAACCATAAAAGCATCAAAGACTTCTTCGATACTGTGGAAATCTGCTATCAATGCCATGAAGGTTTTAAATGGTACAGCCTAGCTGTCTGCAGTCAGGGAAGAGAGCTGGGTTGGGGTCATCTCTGTTGATATATGGTTTCATCTCCCATCTCCCTTCTGAGCTAGAGGTGCAGATCTTAGTAAACACAATGAGAAAAGCTGTCCTCTCTCTGTTGCCCTGGTGAGGTGTGGTTAAAGGGATGAATAACTTTCTTGTACTTCTTTGCTGACTGAATGGTGCTTTGCATCACTGAATGGTGTTTCGGTGTCTGTACATCAAGGGAGAGCATGGCAGGTGGGAGAGAGCTACTACACTCCCTGGGTTCTATCAGTTAAGGTCTCACTTCTGTTCCTGATTCAGAAATGTACTTTAGAGATTGCTTGAAACCTGAAGAAGCCTGTTTCTATTTCAAGTCACTGTGAGAGAAGGAAGAAAAATAAAGCTATGTCCTCTGATTTCCTTCTGCAAAGGTAATATATCTCTATATATAGTTAGAAATGTAAGTCTACATAAAATTAAAACTCTGGATCTGAGAGAGAGTCTGAAGCACAGTGCACTAGTACGTTATTTTAAGGAGGAGTCTTGTTTCTCTTTCCCACAGAGTGATCTGGGGAAGATGTCCAGCTCCACCTCCACCAGAGACCCAGATCTTGGGCTACTTGTGAGTTGGAATATGGTTGGAGTAGGTCACAGTCTCAGGGTGCAGGACCTGGGCCATATGTTGCATCTTGGTACACACTCAGAACACCTAGTCTGCACCTTTAATGAGAAATAGAGTATCTCCTATAGGATACTGAATCAGTTTTCTTTGTCTTAAATACAGAACTAAGTTCTTAAGGAGATCACGATGCCATACTGCATCCCCCTGTATTTGGGAAATGGTTGGTACCATGAGAATTTGTGGTCTACAACAGCCACATACAAAAGAACTCACAGGAAACACAAGGGAAAGAATTAAGTAAGGGTATGTTAGGGGAGAAGTAGAATATTCAACTACAAAAAGTTTCCCCCAGAAACCTTTCAAATTCAGCTGTATGTACATAAGTAGATAATTTAATAATTTTTATTTTATTTTTTTACTTCTTCCAGTAAGTTGTGCTTGACAGCTTTGGGATCTGGGGACTGGTTTTGAACTGATGCAGATATGTGCATCTAGGTTATTTTTTCTATTTTCTCTGTGTTTAATGTCTCTGACACCTTCAAACACAGACCCTCGAGGTAGATCATCTTTTTCATTCTCTATTTTGGCATTTATATATTATTATTTAATACTGATATCATGATGGTCTACAAGAGACTTGAATACAGTCCAGGTCATGCTGTACTGAGGTCTACATAAGCATAAACCTGTATCTTCACAGCAACAAGGAATAGTTCTATTACATCTTGTTTTCTAAAAATCTGTTTAATTGCATGTATACATGTAACATATATGTAATGATGCATGTAAACTCTGACAGTCACATAGATGGTCTAGCACAGATTCAGGGCCATCTATACAAATGTTTTTAAACTAGAGCAATGGTTTACAAATCAGAATGTGTACAATAATATATATACACTCATAATTCAAGTTAATATGTACCTGTGATCTTCCTCCCCTTTCCCAGAAAACCTGTGGATTTTCACACAGTCTAGAAGATAAATGTGGATGAGCTACTGCTGCAATTACTGCACACCATTCATTGTTTAGTCCTGTCCAGTGCACAGCCAAACTGCCTAGTATACTCTAGAAGACTATGATTCACTCCATTTGCAGCTATGCTGTCTCCCACACAATGCTATTTGCTCATATCAAAATACATATATGATCTTCTCCCTGTCCAAGCCTCTTTTCTTCCCCATCACTAAAATCACAAATCTCAGGATTAAAAAAAATCTTAGAGCATATGACTTGGAAGGACTATTGACAGATATTGTATTCCACACTGTTGACTGTATTGACCCGGCACTATCCAGCCAGGATCCTTCTGGGATCCCATACTGGTAAGTACAGGGTTGCCATCAACCTTGTGACTCCGGGTACCTTGACTTTTCAGGGTGGAAGCAGGACAGTGCTGGTAAAGCCACAGTGGGCACAGACATGACAGAGGTGTACAAAAGACATCAGTGAGATCATCCATTAACAAAGCCATGTCAACCATCCAGCAGAAGCATGTAGGCAACACAGATCTTCCTAAAATAAACCAGGGCTGTCAGTGGGATCCTTGAATTCCTACCATACTCCCCATGATCCCTTCACTTCCCCATTCCCTCACATGTTCTCTTTTTTTTTTTTTCGTATTAAGGTTTCTTAGTGTTAGCTTAATGAGAAGGCTGATTTTCAGCCCCTTGCATTGTTCTGGTTCTTGGACTTGGTCTTACTGTGTGAACTAACTCCATTTCACTTGTCATTGTAGACATAACCTAATGAAGAAATGTTTGAGAGTTGATTGAGCATAAATACGATTTTCTTATGTGTTGATATTCTTTATTTATATTCTTTGGCTTCTTTTTCTATTATTTCTTGAGAGGTGGAAAGCATCTTGTACAAATGTTGAGATCCTAGGCCTTTTATTGGAAGTCTAAATTTATGTTCAGAAGGTGTGAGCAATTTTGCCCACCTAACACTTGCTTGGCAGCCATCCATATGGTACATATTTGTGCCATTCTAATAAGAAGTTGTCTACATAATTCAAAAATTCTTAGCACATCTAGCAATGCTGGGAGCTAGCACCAGAGAGGCTGGGGGCTTTGAAGCACAAAAATTAGAACACCTTCTTAGCCCTAAGTATGTTATGTAAGTAAATAAATGAAAATTATATTGCTGAAGAAAAAATACAGTCTTGGATTTTTATTGATTTGCATTATTTCACACATACTTGAGGAAACAAGACCATGATTAGTCAAAATGGTTTTGTAAATTTCAAAAATATTAAGTATTGCAGTGAATTCCTTTAAGTAAACCATATGTACTCAGAATGAGTATTTCTTTCTGTACCTTTTAGACTACTTTTGTAAACTTTTTTTTGTAAGTATTGCTGCTTCTGCATTTCTTGAATTAGAGCCATCCTAAATCTGAATCTAAGAGATGGGATACAGCTAATCAAAATATATATAAGAATCTTGGATATCTGTAAAAAAGATAGATGGGACATACTATTTATCTGTTTCAGCAGAACTTGTAAATTGGCTCCAACATAGCTTTCTGGAAATGGTAAGATTGCCTCAGTTCAGTTTAAATATAAGTTTTCTGTTAATTTCCACTCTGACTCAGCCTTGAATATACAGAATAATTTACTACTTAGACATCACTTGTCTATGAATTAAATAATCTCGTCTCTCTTTCCATCTGTCTTCTTCATCTTCTGATACATACGTAATCTATATATATGCCTATATGTGTGACTAGAGTAACAAAAGGGTTCCACCTTGAGTTAATTTCAAAAATGCTTATCATTTTCTTGCTTTAGTCTTACGTGCTACATATACTGATGAGGTCTCTGATGACTATATGTAGTCTATTTCATTCTGATATCAAATGCAATCCAACCTGGGACATTTCTGAATCTGATCTCTCCATGGGTTGGAATAAACTTCATTAACTCCCTGCCGTGCATTTCTTCTCTAATCTTTCTTATATATATATATTTTTAATTTTATTATTTCTTTCTTCTCTCTCTTTTTCTTTTCTTCCATGAGAAAGAATGTTGGAAACAGATTCTCTAACTTTTGTAAATCCACGAAAGACTAATAAGCTAAATTTTTCCTTCAACTTCATGAAGAGTTCAGATTTGTACACTAATCCCATTTGCAGGATGCTTTTACAGAGCATTTCCCTAACAATGGTGTGAATAATTTAAAATTTAATTTAAGATTAACTTCATCATAAATCATAGTACAAAGTTTCAAAAAAACCCACAAAACACATCACATTCATTTAAAAAAAGGATGGAAGCTAGATTTTCAGTAATACTGAAAAAAAAAAATAGTTTTGGTCAACAAGTAACCATTTAGAAGAGAAAAGGAAGAGATGAGGAGGGAAAGAGAAATAGAAACCGGAGGTGACCACTGATCAGTCACAATATTACCCTGAGTAGTAGATGTGATATGGAGATTGGGAATGTGCTACTGGCTCCCACTTTCCATTCTACGAAAGTCTTCCAGTTGGAGGAGGGATAAACTTTGAGATATTGTGCTAATTCAGGTTTGAGGCATTTCATTTTATTCCACTTTGCTAGTTTTAATCCATTTGCAGACGTTTTAATAACAATGGTAAATAACACTAACATTTTTTTAATTTTTTTTTGCAAAATCTCTAGATTCTTTTTATCTCTTGATTTATATTTTCAAATATGCAATAGTCAATAATACGTGCCTCAGCGCTAACAGACTTTTGTGAAACATTTATATTATTGAATTTGTTGTCTCAGGCTTGGTCTTTCTTTACTGTTTTGTTCCTTCTTGTCTTGGTGGCTAGTATGACAAGTACTGAAATTCACAAATCCTTTTTAAGGAACAAGGATACAGCAGGGAAAAAAATGTTAGTTGTCAGCTGAAAACTGAGTACTATCTCAATTTCTGATACATTTTAAAAATAGAATTTATTTTGAACTTCATTTGTTTTTGGTGAGATCTTTATACTTTAATGGAATGGAGATACAATGTTTTTGGATGATTAAAAATTATGTTTTCAAAGTAAAACAACAACAACAAAAAAAACACAATAAGACAAACAAATACAAAGGAATTAATACTGCTATGCCATGTACTTCCTTCATCTAGTTTTACAGATCTAGATTAGACAATTTAGTCTAACACAATACGCTATCCCAGTGAGCACACTAATTGGCCTCTGCAGAGTTAAAATTGATTCCAACCATCATGTTGAATCTGCCTTATCATATTCCTGTAACTGATTTTGAGGTGAAACATTTCCATGACTACTCTGATATAAAAGAATACTTTTATGCTCTGGAAAGTCTGATAAGACCTTGTTAAGTTAGTGGAAAAATGCGACCTCCTTATATATATTTTACCTTTCAAAGAAGAAAAAACTCCCTTCATGTCATTACAAAGACTTTTTGAGTAATTAAATCAGTGTATTTTTCCTTCCAAACAAAAGAGGTACAACTTAGCTACTTTGAGAGTGAAGAAAAAATAAATGAGACTACAGATTCTAACCTCTGAAAAGAATATTTGTTTTTTCACTGAAAAATCAAAATTAAAAAACTAAATTAATCACTCACAGTCCTCATACAACATAATTATGTCCCTAATAGCAGAGATCTCAGTGCAAATTATTCTTTATATGTAAGAAAACTTTGATGTTTTTGATTTTTAATGTTTTATTCCATTCTACATTTTCTCTCCTCTCTATAACTCATGAAAACTGCTATGTAGTAAAACTTCAGAGCTGGGATGTGGAAAATATTGAAGGTTAATATTCTAATGAGCTGCCGGGTAGGCTCAGACCACAGCTGAGCACACATACAATACTCTTGAACATTTTTTAACATGACTTGGATATACGAAACTGCTAATTTCCTTTCTCCTGTCATTCTCATTCAGAAATTGTTATATATCAATGTAAAAGTGAAATATGGATGCTTTTAAAATTGAGAGAGAATTTTTTGTAGTTGTGTGGCCAGCAGGGTGAGGGTGGAGATCCTACTGCCGCCCCTCTACTCCACACTGGTGAGACCTCACCTGAAGTATTGCTTCCAGATGTGGAGTCCTCAGTACAGGAGAGACACAGACCTGTTGAAGCACACCCAGAGGAAGGCCTCAAAAATGATCCCAGGGATAGAAGACCTCTCTTATGAGGATAGGCTAAGAAGCTGGGACTATTCATCTCAGAGAAGAGAAGGCTCTGGGGAGAACTGAGAGTGGTCTGTCAATATATTAAAGGGGACTGTAAGAAAGAAGGGGATGGGCTCTGTATCAGGGTCCGTTGTGACAGTATTATGCTATTTTTCATAACGTCTGTGATACAATGGATAGAAGGTGGCAACCAAGCAAAGAAAACTCCTTGGCTGGCTTTAAATTAAGCTGTACCTACTCTAGTGATGCTGAGCTGAGAGATTCTGAGTATTGCCATCAGCTATCCTAAGCTCTCTATGACCAGTTATGCTTTCACTCATTGTTTCTACACAACAAAGACAGTACAATCTTCCAGTAAATTTAGTATGTTGGAAAGCTGTTCAAGGCACTGTTAGGATTTGTAAAATTCATTCATATTTGTGAAACATTCTTGTTATTTATACTTCCCATCATATTGCTGTTACAAGACCACTGTTTTTTCATCCTTTTTTTGCTTTGTTTGTTGTACTGTTATGATTTGTATGAAAGCAAGGTTATTATTATTTTTTTTTTTGTCAGGTAAACTCAAAATGTGGGAAAAACAACCATTATTAGTACTGAATTTCATAAAAACAATAGGTTTTCAATATGAATATAAACTGCAAAAGCAGTAGCCAATAAAGGTGTACAGAGAGCTTCCAGTCCTTTTCAGTCAATGCATAGAATGATCTGCTATATCAACCGTGTTCTTCATGTTCAGTATGGAGTAATAAGCAGATACCTGAGAATTCTAGTTTCCTCTGAACCATTGGTCATTAAGTATCACTGGAAACATCAAACTATCGTAGGTGGTCGTTGCATTGCTCCAGTGGGGAAATTCATAGTTTTCCTGTGCTTTGGTCAGTTCACCTTGTTCAAGGTTAATTGTCTGTTCTGTTACTTCGGGCTATTTTTAAGCTTGCTGTTTCCTGGATGCTATACAGTTTTCATATTTTCTCATTTAAATATCAGCGAAAGAGAAAAAATACACTGCTGCTTTTTTAGTTATTTGTTTCAGACTCTGTTTTGACTACTGAATGCTGTAGAATCCCAATTATTGACTCCCCTCTGAGAGATGCTGTTTTCTCATAAGTTATTGTCTCTTCAATTGGCTCATTTTTAAAATCACCCAGTTAGACAAATATATTTGAGGACCAGGTGGAAAGACTGCACTGCAGCTGTTTAGCTGTAACAGAGAGCTGTTCACGTAGGTGAATGCAGAGGAGTAAGTTGTAACTATATGAATGTTTTGTCTAGTTGGAAATCCTACCCATGTCTACCTGTAATGTCTACAAAGCATAAAAATTCTTGAAGCAAAATCTTTAACAAATATATATATATATATTTTAGAAGCATATCCACTGCAGGCTGCTTTCCCCCGAGACTTTCTACGACATGAAATGCATTTCAGTCTCATTTTTTCCCTCTCAGTTGTCCTCTGTCTCTACTTCATTTACTGTTATAAGAGGAAGGAAAAAAAGGACATTTACCTTGACAAAACTGGTTCTGATTAACTCAAAGAGTACTTAGTAGTTTGGGTCTAGAAAGCAGCAGCCCTGCTGTTAATCTCTGCCAAGGGAACAGGATCTTGTGGTTCAAAGTGAGACAGAGCTTGATTTTACTCACATAGAAAGGTGTGTTGTGTAACCCACTGGCTATGAGGTGTTTTTTTCTCACTTTGTCATGGTATGTAGTACTCCCTGTGCTTATCATAAGCTTGTAAATTCAGAATGGGAGATCTTTCTTGATAATCTGTGTTTCAGAGACTAAAAATAAAATCAAACAAAAACTTCTTGTTTTATTTATACAGCATTCAGTAAATATACTCCCTAGACTCCTAGTTTATGAATAAGAGAATAAGAAAACATCTTTATTCTCATAAATCAATGTAATTCTTACTAGGTTCTGTCTAAGAAGGAAATTATATCTAGTGGTGGTAGCGGTACCACTGGAGAATTAGTGCAGGGATGATTCTTTCCTTTAGCAGTGAGTTTACTAGAAGGAACACACACTGCTAATCTTGAACACAAATCTAAGGGATCTATTAATCTGCCCTTTTCAAGAAAATACTGTATAGGAGTAGCAAAACTAAGTAAAATACAGATTTCCCAATTGGTCCAATTCGTTGGTACATAGGAATGCAAAAACAAACAAACAAACCAACCCAGATTTTTCTGTCAATTCCTATCAACAAAATCTGAACTTCTGGTTGGTTATAAGGTGTATCCCATCTTAGTGGACCAGGAATACATTATTTATAGACGTATTAATAATTAGATTTGCCATTCATGGAATATGAAAACAAATAAAGAATTAAATATATTTATTCGATCAAGCTCTTCTTTCAAATTATATCTCCTCTATTTTATGCAGTAGATCTTTGAGGAAGATCATGATTTTACTGTAATCAAAGTTCTGGAGATGGCAACTACAGACTTGTGGGGCCTGAAGAGCTTTTCAGTGTTCAGCAGTGCTGTACATAGAAATATATTTCTGATTAAGCATGCCCAGGAAGGAAACTGTCAAACAAGTAAGATTTAGTTTCTCAGAACTGGAAATACTGAATAATCTGCTGAAAATCAATAATTTTGAGAAGGTGCTAAGAGTTGAACGTTGTTTCATAAAAAGGAAAATAGTGATCATTCAGGGGAATTCAGCAAGGAATTTTCTCAAAATCAAATCTGACAGTAGGACAAGGACTTTTAATGATGGGCAGTGAAAGAAACAAAGGATAAATATTTATTTCCTCGTTTGATTTTGTTGTTGTTGTTTATTTTAAATGCCATAATTCTTAGGAAATTTACTAGAGGATGTGCTGAAGGGAAAAGTCATTTGAATCTTGGTGATGACTTTGACCTGAGGAGACCTGCAGCCTATTGAATGAAGGAAGAGATATTGCCCATCTGGATGATTCAGTTATAAAGAATTAAATAATCAGAAATGAAGATTAGGTTAAGGCTTTTTAATATAAAACCAAAGTACGCAACGAGAGATCGTATTTTTAATTTTACTGGAAGAATGTGATCTCTCTCTGCTTAAGATTTTGAACATATCTTCCTTTTCAGGGGAGAAAACCTCTGTGAATAATGACTTTCTAGAAAAGTCTAGGGATATATTATGCTTCTATATCTACCAGGACAGAAAAAAAGACAAGATGCTTACTCTTCTCAGCATTATGAACTACGGTAGCAAAGATTACACTGTTAATACAAATTCTCTCAGTTCAATACCAGATGTGATGCTGATAATAATTTATATAATACACGAATTCCTGTAGAGTAAGGTTTAATCTTCAACTTGGAGTTTATGAAAAATCTTCACACTTACAGACTAGGAATTAATAAAATTAAGATTCCAATTATGCGTATGTAAATGCTGTATGATGTTAACAAGATCATTTGCTGAGTATTTTTCCCATCACCTAGTGCATTGCTCTTCAACATTTTGACCCTCCTTTTCCACAGGGAAAGCATGGTAATCTCTTAGCAAGCAACTTGTGTTTAAACAATCCTGATATATTTTTCAGTCATTTGACAAAGGTCATAATCAATATTTATTCCAGTCATAATTAATATTCTGCAAACACAGGGTACATCATGTCCCTCTGAACCTAACTAGATTTTCTTCTTACCAACACAATTTTTTTTAAATGTTGGTTTGGATAGTTAATTACAAAAGAAATAAATCAGGCTGAGCATATGAACTATTTTTACTGGTAAAACGAAGTATAGGAAGATAGTGGAAGAAATAGGGAATACTTTCTGCAATAATGAACAAACAAGGTATATGAATACCTGAGTTTATAGAGTAAAAGATGAACAAACAAAAATGAAACAAACAAACTCAAATCAACACCAACAGAAACAACCCACAAACCAAAAGCAACACCTTCAATGAGAACACCCCCTAAAATTTAATATTTCAAAGTCAGCAGGAACAGAAATTTTACATTTAAAAAATTCACAAGGACTTGTGGCATCTTTGAAGTAGAATGTTTTCCATTTATATTTCACTGTTCTGAGAGAATGAAATTCTATTCATAAAGGAGTTTACAGAACACATTTGAACCCCATCACTAATATTAAATTAATCACAAAATGAAATTATTTAGCCACAAAACAGTTTTGTCTTGGGTGAGGTAGATTTTGATTCTGATCTCATTTACAAAGGTTTTACATCAGTGTAATTTGATTTCACTGAAGCTTATGCTGTACGAAAGAGAAGAGAACCTGGCTCATATTTTCTGCGTGGTCATAAATTGCGTACAACTGAAAAAAGAGGAATTTCTACTCTGGGAAGAAATCCATACAAATGTATTTTGTTAAAATTGGGCAGCCTGTTCAGAGTGTGCTATTTATTTATTTATATATTTATTTATAAGATCAGTTCCATCTAGAAGAGACACTAGATTTCCAGTGCAAATAAATCCATTAGGTGATTTGGCTAAGAATTCTTAGGAAATAAAATAAAATTTAAAAAAGTAAAATGTAGTCTAGAGAACTTCTGAAAGAGAATCATCTCGAACAGATATCATTACTGTGAGGTGTTTCTAGTTGCTCTGACCAATATAACTGGTTTCTTTATCAGGAAGATAACGGATATTAATTCCCAGGATACACTACTGTAAAGTAACTTACACGTACAATCATTCTCAACACACAAGTGATGCAAGTGATACCAATTATCACTCACTCTTTGTCTTACAATAAATAGATTGAATGATAGTTGTTTTTTTCAATACTTTTTAGTCTAATCAGCTCTCTACGAGACTATGTACAACTGATGTGGGAACAAATGACTCTAGATATAGATATGCCATATAATGAAGGCTGAAGGTAACAGCAATTTGCAGGTAACACCTGGCCTGATAATTGAGATCTCAGAAAACTACCAGCAGGTGAATCCATGCAGTATTTTGTCTGCTATTTACTCCCCTTTTTTTTTTTTTCTTTTGCCATCTGATCTTTTAGTCACAACTTTTTTCATCCTCTAATCCTTGTTGCTTGATCATTGGCGGGGAGGAAGTTGTTGTCACTTGAACCAGAGGAAATACCAATTTTTGAATGCTGAAATCTCCAGGAGTCCTTTCATGCCACAGTGCTCTCCAGGCAGGCTGAAGAGCTGAATTGAAGATTTTTGTCTCTCTGAGGTGACCAAGCTCATGGCCCACGTATACAGCCTACAGTAGATTGTCAAGTTAGAAAAAACCTTGGTTAGGAGAAAGCTGTCAGGTTTAATGTCTGAAAAAAATATATATATTTTTAGCAAGAGTAGGTAAAGAGACTGTTGTTGGCAGAAAATCTCTTCAGAAAAACCTCCCATTTATTGTCCCTTAAGATGTCATTCTCAGAGACCTGAGAGGTTTTTTTTTAAGCACTCCCTCATAAGAAATTTTTAAGAACTTTTTATGTCACCAACAGTCAGCTGACGCAGTGACTTCAGGCACATGAACATATATATTATGAGACACTAAGTCCTGATAATTTTTGTGAACCAAGGCTAACACCTGCACTTCAAATAAATGGAGGAAAGTTCTGACTTTGAAGTCACCATGTCTTATGTCAAGGGTAATTCACACAGAGAACATAGAGAATGTGTTGCTGCAAAAGTGTAGCATAAGTATGTATTGCATTCAGTGGCATCTGGGTTAAATTTTAGAAGGAAAACAACAACAACAACAAAAACAAGGAAGGGAAGGGCAAATGCAAGGATAAAAAGTTTTGGACAAAAATTGCTAAGGAAGCACCTGCCTTGGGAATGCATCCTAGGATATATCTAACTCCCCTCTTTTTCTCCATATCATCTGAGTTCCATATTTCTATTCAGCCACTCTGTGCCTCAGAGCAGAAAGTGCTTTCAAAGCACCAAATTGCTGTAAGTGCCTTACCACAATCATCTCTTTTCAGTATCTTCTCTTGACTGCATTAGGAAATTCCATGCCCATAAACCTGGAGTGTTGGCTGTTGTGCCTGTGTCCAGGCACATCGTTCTTCCTTTTTCCTGTCAGCACTGTGAATTTCTCCCTGGAAGGTGCCCTCAAATTCTCTTCTAGTTCTGTCTTGCAATCTCCTATGATCAACTTTAAAACCATAGTAGGGAACATGGGATAAATCCACCAATACCTCCAAGGTGCTCAGACTACACTGGTAGGGGATATACAGCACTTTGAGTTGGTTCATATTCCTAGTACAGTTCTGCTGAGTTGTGAAAAGGGACAGCTTCTGTCATGTGTTGTCTTACATGTAAGTTCTTCTGTAATCACTAGTCCTGCACCTGTCTAAATTGTAATATTCCCTGAATTGTCAGTCACATAAAAAACTTAATGTTAGATGCCAATAGAAAGTATGGAGTTTGATGTAAGATTTTTCTGTTTAAATTAGGATTGATCTAGGCTTAGAAACATTGCTTGTTCAATGAAAACATCTTTATGTGACTCAGATCAACGATGTGCAGAGTATAAGAGAGTTTGCCTTTCTGCTAAGGAAGCAGAAATAAAAAAACTGTAGAAATGATTTCTGACAAAATGCAAAAGGACACACATAGCTTATAACTTGCCACCTCTTTTGATACAGCACTTTCAGACTCTACTAATGGATTTAATGTAACAATTTGACAGCATATTAGGGTCTTCATTAATGTGACTTAAAAATAATGAAGCATTACTGTTGGGGTTTTATTCACATATGTAATTTTTTTCTTATATTCACTTCTGAAGAAGTAGACAAAACTGTACAAGAACTCTAAGAATATTAGGGAAGAAATAGCAGAATATTATTTTAAAATGTAGGTAACAATTTTTTAGTTCTATTTTTAAAGCAGCATATACAGTAAAATACTACTACACATGAATTGGATAACATAATGGAAGTTTTCCAGAAATGAAAAATGAAAGAAAATATTAAGAGGAAAACAACTTGCAATATCTGTTCTGCTAGAGGAGTAACCTACAAATTCACGGTGCAGAAAAAGGCCTGGGAGATATCACATAGTAAACTGTACCTGATACAGTATCATGCTGTGCCTAAAAAATGTGATTCGCTTGCGTTTTTGTGTTTTGCAAATGCAGAGATGTGTAACCAAAGAACAGAGAAGTTTTTCTCTGTTGTCATTCTGCTGTGGACATGTGGAAATTGTCCCTGTTTCTTGATGATATGTTCCCAGAAAAGTGGTGACAAATGGAAAAGAGAGTGTTTAGGACAAGGAGAAAATATTAATTAACTTAACAAAAAAGATTAAATGAAACTGAGAGAAAATAATTTCGCAATGAGAATCCTTGAGAGCAGGTGGTGGGCATAAAAAAAAAGTGGCCTGCAAATATTTGCTGGTAAAATTGAAGGACAAATACTCTCACCGTGCTGCAGAAATATTTCCGGGAAAAGGTAAACAACTCCACAGAGTGACAACTATTTCAATTTATAAAGAAACATTTGTCTTACATATATCACAGGGTAAACATTCTTGGAGTGTAAATATTCCATGGAAAAATATTACTTTGTGCTCTGAATTGAACAGTAGCTAGGATAAAATGAATGAAATTGAAAACATTTATTAGTCAGATAAAAGAGCAGTATAACATTGCAGATATCTCTTTAAAAACTCCAACGTATTACAGGAAATACATGGGTCGCTGGTGACGGTGTCCAGCTGGGTTTTGAATATTTCCAAGGATTCAGAATACTTTATATACTTTAAGTGAAATAATGCACAGATAAGATCACCATCAGATGTCAAAAAAGAAAGTGAATTACCATATCCAAACCAATAAATCTCTGCTTACAATTCCACAATTCTCTATTAAATGGACATCAAGGGTATCTCAAACAACCAGGTTTCAGAATTAATTCACGAGACTGGAAACCAACAACTACAATTTAGTAGTCACATAATCTGAAAACCAATTTTCTGGGACAGTTAGATCAGATTGAACAACAGTCCTTCAGCTGTTATTGGGAAAAGGAAAAGTAGGGATTAGTATTGTTGAGATCTGGTTGTTTTTTTTTTTTTGTTTTTTTTTTCATATGTTACCGCTATATTGCTGAAGAACCAGTAGAATACAGAAAAGTAACTCAGGGAAGAATGACTGAAGAAAGAAGTTAGTGAAAAATACAATACTCGGTAAGACATCTTTTCTAATGGTTTCTTCCAGCTCCCCTCCTTCTCCTGCTATTTTCCTTCTTTTAACATTTGTCCAGCATATGTCCTTGTGTTTGATTTGTTTTTTAAATGCATGTGACATTTTGCACAATTAGAAAAGTTTTACTGAAGCCTTTGGAAAGGGAAATAGTATATAGTTTACAATAATCAAATACTATCATTTATTTATTTTCATTTGATTACAAAGAGGGTAAACTTTAACATATTCTAACTACTTTTTATCCAAAACTTTGTTTTGTAGTTGGATTACAGGCAAGGAGTTACATACTGTGTTATCCATGCTGCTTATTCTGCTTTCTAGGCTGTCTTTCCATTTCCAGCTAGTTCTTCCAGCTTACCAAAGAACAAATGTTTCAGATTGTTTTGTAAATTTCAACTGTCTCATCATTGCTTGAATTCACAAAAACATGTACCTTTTTAAGTATGCCTAACATGAATTAGGTCCCTAAGAAATGTAGCCACATTTTATTCCACTGGCATGTCACTGTTAATGATTGTACTGTCTTGTGCAAGACCCCCAGTGACTTTTTCAGCTATTTCTGCTGACTCCACAGTCTGCTATTTTAAGGCTGTAAAGCTGTGGTTTTATAGTTCACCTCCAATATTTTTGCAAGGCAAATCAAATAACTGACATCACAGGTTACTTACCTGGTTCCCTCTCACATGCACTGTTTCATCTTTCAGCCTTCCTGCTTCTGGAGCTCATAATTTCAACTGTGGGATGCAATGAGATCTTTCTGTAAAAAAAAAAAACAAACAAACAAAAAACAAAAACAAAACAAACAGCAGTTACTTGGCCTCACATTCTACTCACCAAAAGCAACAGAGAAACTCTCCCTAGCAGCATAGCACAATCTCTGAGAACTAGGAGGTGAGTGATTATCAGGAAATCTAAAATGTACATCAGCAAAGTATTTGAAGCTGTATTTTAGAGGCAAGCAATCTAGGTCTAGCAAGTTAGAGGGGCTTGAGGAGCTGTGAAGGTATTTTCCATCTCTGGCACCCATGATTCTATTATACTATGACTAATCTTCCCTTGCTCTAATATTTTCTCTTCTAGCCTGTCCATGTACTTATTACTCTTTCTGTAATACAATTATCTAAGAATCGATGACCATCTCCTCCATGCTAAACACTTCAGTAGGATAAACTACATTATTTCTGAACCATCTTCAGTAATAGATTGTGAAGTCTAGCACTGAACATCTCCAGTCTCCATGAAATTCTGCCTTTTATTTCGATTTGCCTCATTTTCAATTAAATCACCAGTGTGTGAACAAGAGTACCAGAGGACAGAAAAGAAAGGGAAAAAAAAAAAAAGAGAAAGAGATTAAAAGAGATTCATTGCTTTATGAACCAAGTGAGCGTGGAATTAGAAGTGAAACAGGTAAGGGAGGGAAAATGAGAAAAAAACATTAAAAAATCCTCCTCCTTTAAAACTACATGCTGAACATTTAATGGTGGTATATAGGCCATTCAGTCTAAAATCTTTAAATCCAGCCCATGGTACAGAAGTACTGACTAAAACTCATTTAGAATTTCATTGCTATAGACTAAAAAAAATTTGCTGGTGTCTCTCCAGTTTTTGCTGGACAGATGTTACATACACATCACAAAATCCACCATCATCATAATTGGTAGCCTTGTTGACAAGCCTCAAAGAGATGCCAGATCACGAATAGTAGAGGACACTCAGCTGCCCAAAATGAAAATCCTTAATGCATTTTGCCATGTATAATTGTGCTAGAGAGGTGCCAGGGAAGTGCTATCAGTAGCAAGTTAAATGCCAGCAGAATTTAGAGGCCTGGAAAAAAGGGACAGATCAGATGACCTTATAAATACTGCACAGAAGGTGGGATGGAGCCAAAAATATAGGGGAATGGAGCAAGAGAAAGACTGTTTTGAAAGAAAATGCTTCACCAGAAACACATCCCTCCTCTCTTAGTTTTCTCTGCTGATAAAAACCCCACTATATTCCTTCAATGTTTCATAGTATGAAAAACTCACCCATGGAGTGTAATTCAGATAAAATGGAGTAGGAAACAGAGAAAAGTATTTGGACTACAGCTCCAGTAGGGGAAAGGAACAAATTCTCCAAACATGCACAATGGCAAAGGACTGTGTGATAGATGCAAGTGAGGCTGAGAAATGCTTATTAATATGAGCTGTTAAACACAGTGGTAAGATTAAGAGAAGAAAAGGTGGCTAAAAATGAGGATAAAGCAAAGGAGAGGGAGAAAAGATAGATGAATATCATGGAAAGGCAAAGTGACAAAGAAAGAGGAAGCAACCAAAGAAATGAAAAACAATTTAATGTAGCAGTTCATCTTTTCATACTGTTGCTGTGTGCCGTTCCTATACAGATTTTGCAAAGGTACTGTTTTTCACTGCACCTGTTGTGGTTCTGCTGTTTATACTTTAATATGAACATGCTATGGAAATCCCACTTTTGCTACTTCACAAGAATTGCACACGCTGTCACCCATGTTACTTAATTGATAAACGCTCTCAGAACATTAATGGACAAGTAATGTGTGTAGGAGAGTCCATTTTGTAGATTAGGTTTTTAATGGACTTTTTGGAAGCAGGAGAAGTAATTAATCTCCACAGTAACGTATTGTCACCTGTTGCTGCAGTTTTGAAAATTTCTTTCACCAACACAGCATGTTTTGTCTGTAAAGTGTTTTGTTCTTTTGCTTCTGAACAGTATGTTGTTGGTTTTTTAATCATTCTTCTTTTTGTTTGTTTGTTCGTTTGTTTTAGTCAGACTTGTCATTTTTCTTATTATTGCTTCTGCAGGAAGAGGGATACAGTATTTCCAAACAAAATCGGCACACTTTATGTGTTACATTGAATTTGCAATAGATTTTATGCTATTCTGTGTAGATCTTCTGTTGAGTTTACAGCTGAAATACAATTTTCTCCACTAGTGTGTAACATTTCAGTCTCTACAGTCACTACATGTGTGCAGTTCTCATCAAAAAGAATCCAGAGATCCTTTACTTTGTCCGAAATCAAAATACCTAACTTTGCAATCACCTGCTGAATTCAGTGAGAAGTTGCAGTTGGTTCAAAAAATACAAGCTGTTTAAGACTGGACTGTAGGGGTGAAGAGATCTTTCTCCTCTGCTGTTGTTTAGAATTCACTGAAAAATGTTGATGACTGACATTTGAATATTTCTTATGTATTGTGGGTTAATTAACAAATGAGAGCTATTTGTAAAATCATGTATATATCATATGTATATATGTATATCATACATATTATATATATATGTAAACCAGAACTGGGGAGGCAAACTAGTTTAAAATGTGTTTATTTTTAGTTTTCAGCTTAACATTCCCTATTTGGATAAATCATCTGCTTAAAGCTAATGACAAAATCAGAAGTGCTGGCCTTCTAGCCTTTATTGACATGCAGCCATTTAATGACACGCTGGTTTTCTTAATGGAACGGACAGGAAAGTCACTTGCCATTAATGTGAGAAGTGTTATCTTTCCCAGTCTAAGGTAAGCATAAAGCAGCTTTCAGCAGAAATGCATTTAGAAACTCTTTTCTGGGTCAAGAAAAGGGACAGAGAGGCAGTGTGTGTTTGTTTTTGGCAGAAAAAGGACATGTCCACATCTGCTCTATGGTAAATCATAGGGAGGGAACCTACTGGCTGGGGTCTGGTTGAATATTTGTCTTATTTTCTCAATTATTGACTACAGTTCTTGGCAACTCATAGATCAGTCATTGACTGGTTGAGAAACATGCCATGACTGATTTGTGCTTTGTCAATTCTCTGCCCCTTGCAGATGAAGACCACACACCGATCACTCTGAAAGTAATACCTCCTATTTATTTCCATGGAAACTACAACAGATACAAAGAACACAATAACACTATTTAATAGAGCATATTCTCAGCTAAGAATATATATTCTTTTTCCAAATAGTCACCACCATTGGCTAATTTGTGTGGATATGCTGTTTGAGACACCCCTCAGTTTGCAGCGTGACAGCTGTACGTGGTCACCTAGAACGTGGCTTGCCGCTGATGAAACACACCACCCACTGCCTCAGTCTGCTCACATCCACTATTGGGCTCCAAAAGCATTCAACAAATGTCAGTGAATATCAGTGAGTGTCATTTTTTCTGCACGGAGAAATTCAATTACACACGTTTGTTTCATACACACTTCCAGGTCGGACACCACTCAGAGTGCCCTCTGCTGCCATCTGTCACATGGCAACAAAATGCAATAGAATATCGTCAGGAAGGTTCAGTTTTTACTGTCATACCACCAACATCCAGCTCTAAAGTTGTGGGCCAAAGAATAAAACAGGAACCATTACTTCTTAAGCAGCCCTCATACTTTACAAGTGGGAAAATGTCTCCGCTGGAACTTTCAGTTTTTATTTCTTACTCTGGAAAGAATCAGATGAGAATGCCAATCCCTCTTTTCCAAAATTAACATTTTTGCTAGAATTCATCTCATGAGCTGTGTTTGTATTCCATGAGTATCTGTTCCATGTAGTCTTTATGAACAACAGGAAGCCCTTCACTCTTTCTACTCTCTGACCACGTCTTCCAGGCTTTACATATATCTAGCACTATTCTGCACCAGGTCTAGCACTCACCATTTTCTATTATTGAATTTCATGCCTTTGATGACTGTTCAATGACTAGAAGCAATGCCTCTCATGTACATATTCTGTTTTATGAATGAGTCATTACACCTTGATAAATTTATTTATAATTTTTTACTATGCTTAGTTTCATTTACTAATGATTATATCTCAGAAGTGGTATTCTCTTCAGGTCTGATGTATTCCCTGTGACGAAATCTTATGCCATATTTTTTCTAGCACAAATCTTTCTCAATGTGCAACAGTTTTACTGTGATGGAGTAGGGAAAAAATAAAACAACAAAGAAGCAGGAAACAGGTAAGTTGTCAATCCATTCCCTATTCTATTTCACCATACTATCCCCCAAACTAGCAAAGCTGAGAAATACAACGGCTAAAACCCATTCCAGTGTTTTATTTAAATTGTCAAAAACATCTACGCATAGTACAGTGGATGTGGGCTAATTTCCATTTTTTTTTCCCTCAATTACCCTAAGAGTAAAACAGATAAGCAAAAATAAAAGTAAAGAAACAGATGAACAAAAAACGACTTGAGTTTCTTGTCATATGTAGTGCTGGGAATAAAGCAATTTCTCTACTAGCTTGTACAACAGCTCAGTGTAATCCTGGACAGGAGACATCTCGGTCATGTGCTTTTAGTTTGCTGCCACTGTAGAGATAATAAATAAACATCCCTTTTGCAAATAGTCTCTAGGTACATTTTATTAATCGTTTTGAAGATAAAAAGCATTTCATAATTGACAAGAACATTTTCCCAGATATTTCGCTGAACTTGCTTTCCTTTTCTCACTTATTTTTTTTCTCTTCTTCTTTATCCTCTCTTCTCCCTCTTCTTTTTTCCTTATCCTATCTTCTCCTTTTTTATTTTTTTCTTCAGTTCTTATTTTACAAGAAAAATGAAAATAATTGCTTTGAAGTACCAAGTCATGAGCAGAACTCTGCTAATTGCAAGCAAACACTGTCTTTCTATCACAATAAGTTCATCATTGCTCATTAGCTTTTCTAAGAAGTTGAAATTGATCATCTTCTTAACATTGCCATCACTTTAAATGTTCAATTTTTCAGTGTATTCATTGGAATTAGTAAAATACCTATGCAACAAAGATAGTTAGATAATTAAAGGAATATGTGTAAGTGAATGGTTGAGAGAGAAAAATAATATTTCCTGCATATATGAGATCTACAGTTTAATAGCAAACTGAGAGATGTTTTAAATGAATAGTGATTTGAGTATAAATGCACTGAATTTCTGCACTCATGAGAGGTTGTTAGCATGCTGAGCTGCAGTAAATTAGTTATTTTCAGTCCCAGAAAATGATGATTTGATTTTTCCCTTGCATAGGGAAATAAATAAATAAATAAATAAAAAACACAAAACTGTGTGACAAAAAATAATTTAGGAACTGCTCATAGTATTTTCATAATGTTCAGAAAAATGTTCTTGAAGATGAAGCATTCTCCTTTCATTTATATTCTAGATAGTGGTGTTCCAGCCCTAGGGTAGCTCTTACTTAACAGGAAGGATGTGGTCATTATTTTGTTTTATCAGCTTTTTCTTTTTTTCATCTTTCTTTCGCAGAGATTTAAATGTACTGTGGTCTTGCTGAATACTTCAGTCCATTTCCCTGTCTGAGGATAGCAAAATACTCTGTGGATCTGATGTAGGGACTTTATCAAGGAGCCAGCTCTGCATGCAAATTAGGGGTACTAAGGAAGGACAAGCAGGGAATAAAAGCTAGTGTAACAGCTGAAAAAGAAATAGGAAGTGCCTCAGCACTGATTCTCCTTTCTCAACTTATCTTTCCTAAGAGTAACTTTACTGACTTCACTTTTTCCCCCCATCTCCCTGCACCTCTAAGAAAGAAGAATCAAGGTCACTGTTTTCAGTGTCTGCCTTAAGATGTGAACTTTTGCCATAGATTTGGGATGCTACTTTATTATTGATTTTGGAGGATTATCCCTCATCATTGTAAACTCAAAATACACTATAGCTCACTTATGAAAAAGTCAGGTTAGTTTGGGGATTAAGTTTTTGCCATTACATTCCTAAAGCTCACAAATTTCATTCTGTGCTGTCCCTTAGCTCTATCACCGAGACTGATACTCACATCAAGCAGGCAGACTGCCACTCAGATTTAAAATAAAGAAATAAAGATATTTCCCTTTTTGGCTTTATCTCTCTCTAGCCTCCTCATGTCTTGCAGTCAGTTTTTATCCTGTCCCAAGGTCACTAAACAAAAATTCTTAGAAATTTTTCAGAATGCAATCCCAGTCCTTGTGGGAAGATTAGGTGTTTTGCTATTGAAACTAATGATGCCTCACTGTCAAGGAGTGTGCACGTATCTTGGGCTGTATGTGGGGAGAACAGCAGAACTTCTTGTGCTCTTTTGTGAAACTTCCTCAGCTGCTCCCTACTTTTACTTTCTGATGGGACATCTGCAACGCACACAATTAAGCAGTGATGTAGAATCTTCTCTTCCATGTGCCAGTGTCAAATTCCAGATGCAGCTAATTGCTTTCTGATGCCACAAGAGTCTACCCAAAGTCACCAAGAACCTCATTTCACCCATCCCAACACCGTACATTCTGTACTGTGGTTAGTATCCTGCTGAAAATGTGTCAAAAGCGAAAATGCTAGACCTCAGGTTTATGTAGATAGCCATTGTCATCTATAGCAGAGAGAATGATTTTAGAGCTCTCACAATGTGCAGTAAACTATGACTAATGAACATATTTTGAGAACGGTCCAAAAATGATCATTTTTATGGCAATTTTTTAATACTGGCAGATAATAATGAAGGGAACAAAACTGTAAAAAGAGGAATGTCTTGATTTGTTAATCATACTCTGGAAAGATAGATTATGAAGAAGAAATAAGTTAGATAGAGAAGCTTAACTAAGAGTTAAAATAGTGTTATTTATGCATGGGAAACAACACAAAATGGCATCGCAATGGCTTTTATAAGTATAAGGATATCTCATGTGAAACACAGAAGTGGCCATAAAGTTGAAATTCACATTCCAAATAATAGATATTTGAAAGAGGACAGGGAAGAGAAGGGAAGGGAAAACATCAGTCTCTTTGTCTCTGGTCATGTCCTGGAGAAGACCAATTGCAGCTGCTCTTTGATTCTAGCTTGGACCCCACCTTGCAGTCAAATCCAAACTTTTCATATAAAATGGGAGTAAGGCCCTGTTTAACTACAAGTTTTAGGCAACATTCATGCATACCTAAGGGAGAGACTGAAGGAACACCTAGGTCCATCTTTGTGCTTTCCTTGGAAGTAAACCTGCACACAGTGCAGATAGCTTGTAAAACACCCAGTCCGGTGAGGATTTGCTATTAGGAAAGTTCCCATATTTGCCTAAATTGCCAGCCACAATTGGGAGTGCTTAGTGCTAATGGGATGCCCCTGTTTGGGTTTTGCCTCCTGATATAATGTGTATTGAACATAAATTTGTGGCATGTAAGTGCCTGTCTTCATCATTCTGTGAAGAACTCAGATCTTTGCTTTCTGTACCGATTTCAAGCTGTACAGTATAAATGCAATACAAATATCCTGCCTGATGTACTTCATCAACTGTAAGTTTTCTTTCTCACTACGTGATACCTTGCTCTAAGTCAAAAAAAAACCAAAATGGAACAAAACAAAACAAAAAAAAAACACCAATATAAATTAGGAAAAGCTTTTGAGGCCTCTAAGGCTTTATTATGTTTCAAACCACAGGTTCCATAATGACACCTTCATTTATTCTCCAGAATTAATCAGTTTGTGCTGGCAACTTCTGTTACCTCAGTCCTTTTCTCCCTTTTTTAAAACTAATTGCAGTTCCTTTCCCTGCCGCCACCATAATATCACAAGCTATTAACTACAGCCATTAACTGCAGTTAAAGAGACAATAGTGCTTTTTCACTTTGCCTGTAATCCATGAGTTATGGACCTGGGTGAATTATAAAAGTCTGAAGAGATTTATAGAAGTGTTGCAGGTAACTTCTGAAAATATCTGTTGATTTCAATGTAATGGACTCCACTGCTTCACTCTATCCATATACCCACTCAGCAGATGCTCAGTTCTATGGAATTTTTATATACTTGCAAATTTTCCATCCTATGCCATAGCATGAAAATAAAGAGGCTCAGTTTTTGCTGCTATTGACACACATCTGAGATTTTGTCAAGGAAAGAGAATAATTGATTTTCTTGTTTTTAAGTGAACTCAGCATCAAATGATAAGTAGTACAAGATTATGTCATGAAAAATCTCATGCTCAGGACAGTCCCTAGAAGGGAGAGGCCCCAGGTTGGTTCTGGCTTATTGCACTCACACCAGGCTCACACTAAAGACATTGTTTGTGACCTCTTCTGCCTTCAGAGAAGGACGTAAAATTGAGAATCAAGGACTTGGAAATGACTGTCACTGCAGAAATCAAGCATTGACAGATTAAGTGCTGTTTCTAGGTGTACTGGGGAAATAGGCACCCAGGGCTTCCTTCACCACAGGAGTTCGTTTAAATAAGGACAGAACAGAAGAAAAGCAAATTGCACTGATCATATGTCCTTGAAGCTCCATAAGGGCTTGAGACAGGTTCTCGGTAAAAATAAAATTAAAGATGAATGATACTGAAAAGAAATTAAAATTATTTGTTTGACTCAGATAACCCAGTTCTTCATCTCTAGCTCAACAGTTGCATCATATTTTGGAAGACTTCATATGGAATCCAATGCTAGTCATCTAAAAAACAGTCACTGAACCAAACATCACATTTTTTAATGGGGTCGTTTTTGTGTCTTACGGGATGTAGAGCAATAACCTACTTTCTGCTCTGTTTAAGGATAGGAAGTGTCTACTTATATGTCACATTTATCAAATATATTAAAAAAACTCAAAAGCTAAGAGTGGAAAGTTAAAGAAGTTCTGATGAATAAACGTATCTCCAATTTACTTAAGCTGTGCAAATCTTACAGATGAGACCTTGAAATGCATTTGAGACACTAAGTTAATTTGGTGAAGTCTAGTAAAAGCATCAGATTTTTCTGAGCAACCTGATTTTCATGTTACAGATGTGTCAGCATAAGTATGGATGCGCTAATCATTCTGGTATAATTAACTGTCTAGTGAAATGTCTCATTAGTGTGGGGAGTTACTGATGAATAATTTGTCTTATTCTAATTATTCCTTTCTCTCTCTCCCCTTCCTTTTAAAAATATGTAATTATAAGCATTTATAGAGTAAGTTGCGCAGTGCTGAAAATGTACCTCATCATTTAGATTCTTCTAACATTTGTGAAGAGTAGTTTATGTTGAGTGCTGAGAATTAAGGTAGCTGAGGAAATAGCTGTTCAGTAATGTCGCAGTACTGCGCAGGTTATACAAGGGCCAGCAAATGCTCTGGAAAATTCCCATTTCAGAATTTCTTATCGTATTTTACTACTCAAAGGACAAAAGTACAGACTCCACTGAGTTTGAAGCTTCAAGGATTAGTTAAATTTCTTGCTGACTAACTTAAAAATTGCATGGATTATCAGCTTCCTCCTGACAAACCTCTCCTAACATAGCAAAAATATATTTTCAGATGATAGATGTTTTGTGTAAGTTTCCTCTGTATAGAGAAGGAAAAGTCAACACATCCCCGGAATGTAGAAGAAGTTGAGTTTGTGTTGGTTATATAAATTCAGCGAGTGTTTTAGTTACAAAGTTAATGGATTTTATAAAAAAAATTGAGACATTAATCAGAGGTGAAGTTGAAGGCTGAATGAATGATGCACATGCCCTGTCCTGTTTGAGTATGCCAGCAAGAGCTCCAGCATCAAATAATACGTGTACCTTGGTAGTACATAGGTCCAGAACCAAAATACTTCACCACATTGTGTGGCAACCTGTTTGTGTGGACAGGGCATTGTGTTCACTGCTGTCCTAATCCAAGCAGGTGTTATTAAGTCGCTTCATGAGGTTGCTTCATTTTTCGTGCCATTCTTTACTCTTCTATTTTTCTATTATTTGGCCCATTAAATTTGCTGAAAATTCAAGCAAATAGTGAAATTAAATACTTGGAAAGGGCAGAAAGGCAAGTAAGATCAGCTGATTACATGAAAGGCCAACTGATGCAGTTATTTGATTAAAAACAAAGCAAGCATTGATCAGCTCTGCTGGTCAAACTGTGAATCTCAGCATCTTGGAGTAAGATTCCCTAAGGTTGTTTTTTGTTGTCACTCTGCCATATAAATTGATGATCTGAGTATTTTTCTCCTTGGAGTCACATTACAAATGGAATTCAGACTGTTATTTCTCTTTATTTTCATTTTTAAAACAGGAGTGAAATGGCTAGTCCTTATAATTTGAAGGAAAACTAATAACCCTTAGATTTGTTGTCCAAGAGACAAATAAAAATTATTTTATTAAAAAAAATAATAAACTTTATGTAAATCTCTTGCCTTCAGAGTTACTATCAGATCCTCCTCCTTTTTTTTTTTCTTTTTTTTTTTCTTTTCTACAGATTGTGTCATTCATTTATGTCACAGTTTTCACTCTTAAAACTGTTAAGCGCCTATAGCACAAAATGGTTTTCTTCAGGTCTGGCAGGGTCAGTGCTCATTTCTGTCATAATGATTATGCCATTTTAACTGCCCAAAGAGGAAGACAAAGTATTTTATTTCTGAACAAACCATTTGTAACCTTACAGAGCACAAAAATCCAATGAAAAATATGGGCCATTGCACTCTGGCTTCTTTTTGTATTAGCTATATTACTAATTTCTATTCTGGCATTGATTAGGGTGATTATAATTCAAATCAGACTTATGAAGCAGAGACAGTGTCTTCTGTGAGCTCTTCCAACCATTTGATTCTTTCCTATTTTTTATAATCTTTCCATATTTTCAGATTTTTCTGTGACTTTCTGCACTTCTCATATATTCTTAGTCAATCCGGAAATGCAGTAAATGAAAACATAAGAACATGAGTGTATAAGAGCAGGTGGTGAAGAGCAGAAAAGTTAAAAGCCTCGCTCACCTGTTTTGTACTTATTTGATCTTTGTGAAGTGATTAAGTATTATGAGCCAAATGCATAGAGTACATGAGGGAAATACCTTCCAGTCCATATTGATCAAGCATTACTATAACCATGCTCTGCTATCAGCTCATTATTCTGACTATAATAAAACAGTGAGGATATTAAAGTTATATGAAAGTGAAATGATTTAACAAAAAAGTAAGACCTGAATATGAAATAATTCCTTTGTGATGCATTTTTATTACAAGGTCTAATATTAATTTTAATGTACAGATATTTCAGTCTTCACAGGTAAAAATGCTTATTAAACTCATTAGCAAACTAGAAGTTTCACTTGATAGAAATATATTTTAGTAGAGCAGAATGGTAGATTTAGTCCAGTGCACCCTGAGAGTATGTGTGATTTCCACACACAAAGAGTATTCTCAGATCAAGCTGATCACAGAATCATAGAATCACAGAATAACTGAGGTTGGAAAAGACATTTAAGATCATTCAGCCCAACCATCCACCTATCATCAGAATTTCCCACTAAACCATATCCTTCAACTCAACATCTAAACATTTACTGAATGCTTCCAGGAACAGGGACTCCACCACCTCCGTGGGCAGCCTGTTCAAGCATCCAGTCAGATGATTCTCAAAGATACGGCAATACACTCAGTTCCTTGGAATCATTCCTGTTTGCATTTAGAGGGTTGTGGCAGTCCATATACTGTCAAAAGAAAGGCAATTTTCTTGTTTTTTTTTTTTTTTTTTTTTGTTTTTGTTTTTTTTTTTTAAATACAAAAAGGGCTATTAAGGAAGCAAGCACAGTCACACTATTAAAAGAAAGGAGGATATGGGTGAGTTTTGTTTGGAAGCTGAACAGCATTTTAGTGTGAGTTCATTCTCTATATTGCTGATTTTAACCCACTGTGTCTCATTTTCCCTTCATAACATTGGGATAATTCTTTTACCTTAATTCATGGTGAGTTTTTGAGACATACTTTGTTTGTGAAGTTTATTGAACAGAAGAATAGAATGTCATGATAGTAAATCATTATCCTTCCTGGTTGCAAATAACTCATAAGGACTTGCTGTATTTCAGTAATAACCAGTGCTAATGGCTAGAATGAAAAGCAATTCAGGTTTTTTGTTGCTGTTGTTGTTTTTGGTTTTTGTTGTTGCTGTTGTTGTTTTTCTCTGTTTCTCAGCATTTTTAACAAAGTTCTATGGAACTGTGTATCTGAAATAGCAAAAATAATTTAACAACTGTTATTGCAATGACCTTGGTCCACCTTTTTTTCCTTTTCTATTTTTTGTTCCATGGAAGAAGACTTTTTTGTGCTGGCAGAGACTATATTTGCCCTGAATCTAATGACAAAATGAGTTTATAATGTTAACTTCTTGAAAAATTTACATTAAAAGATGAACATGCAATTTAATTTTTTTTTTTCACCTTCTCTAAATAACTAAAGTGTAGGAATGCAGAGATTTGCTCACATCAGATACCACTATTAGCAGAGGTGGGCCCATTCCTGACTGTGACAGGCTCCAGGTGTATCTGGTGCAATGTTTTATTTTCAAATAACAGCTGTGTTTCTAGCAGAGGAATTCATATCTAAATGCAAGCTATGGTTCTTATGTGAGTGATTGGTTGATATAATATGAACTGCATTATATGGAAGGCAGAAGATATGATCTACACATGAAAATTTTGGTTTTAAAAAACTCAAGTAATTGATTCTTCTGATCATTGGGAGTGCTTAGGATGTTACTTTGATAAATAGACAATAATTTTTTTCCTGAAGCATCTTCATGACTGAACTATTATATTTGAGAATAAATGCCATTTTGCTTACTGTTACTGAAAGTAGTCTGTTTTCTCTATATCCTGTGGTGAAGCATGATGGCTTAATATATAATTTCAACATGAAAGTAATTCTTCAGGTAATGTGATAACCTTCAATAATAAAATAGTTAGGAAATACGCAATTGAAGCTGATTGAAGACTTTTAATTCTCCATTGTACCTTACAATTTGGTATATGTCTATATAGATTGTACTCCACTTTTTTATTCTATTTTCTATTTTGATTTGCAGGTTTTGAGTTGTTTGTTACTCTTCTACTTAGGAAATCAAGAACATTAAAATGATTAGAGTTTGCTGACAGCCCTGGGAAAACTTTAAAAAAAAACATTTCATTTAGAAGCAATCTGACTTCTTACTTACTTTATATTACCCGTAGTTCTCTCTCAGTTGCTGTGGAAACAAATGTCATATCAAAACCACAGGACTGTGTTTCAGGTAGAGCAGACGCAGTGCATATGATCCCATGAGAAAGACAGTGTGCTAGGAGAGGGATTTGTCTGGCAGAAAACTGAAGTTTCATCTCTGTACTTTGGCTCACTTGTGCTCAGTGCAGCACTAAAAACTGAAAGACTGAGAACAGAGAAGAATTTTGAATGCTTTTATGATTGTTTTCTCTCCTCCCTCACCTTTTCTTTTTCCTGTAGATAGGTATTGTTTAGGACAGTTTAAAGTGTCCTTCAGCTCATTCCTCTCAGCTCATGACCCTTGAGGACTGATCTGACAAAGAGAGAAGTGTGTCTGGCATTACCTCAGCCTTGCTCCTTGGGAAGATTTGTCTGCATAGAAAGGATGATCAGGGAGTAGGTTTTTTGATCTGCTGCTGGAGTGGCTCAGAGAAAACACAGGAAGAACAGACGTTTTCTTCCTGAGGTGAAAATCTGTAGTTTGGTTCTGCTGGATAAGACTCATTTGGTGAGTCTGTGGAGTAGCAATTGCTTACCCCACAGAAGTGGGTAAGCAGAAATCAATGATTTATCAAATCGGTTTTTGTAGAAAGAAAGAAATATTTAAAGAAATACAAAATTTTCTTTTCTATTGAAAACTGAGAACAAAGTACACTGAATTTTCATTTCAAAATAAAGGTTGTTTTAAAGATAAAGCTGATAGAAAGGTTATTCAAACAGAAAAAAACAAAAACAAAAAAAAAACAACATTTCTTGGGGTTGACAGAGATATTAGAGGTTAACTTGAAATATTGTAATTTGGTAAGCTTGTTTCTGCCAGTAAACTGAAAAAAAGAATGTCCTAGGCTTTAGTTCTCCTACTTTCTTGGCTGCACTAGGTCTAGTTGGCAATGTGATGACTTTTTAACACCTTTAACTAGAACAGATAATTAAATCCTCCAAGCTGGTAAAAAAAAAAATGTCATTGCCTCCATATATTGCACTAAAACCTCTTCCCTGTCTTTTCAGCCCTCTGTATCATAGTTATACGTTCTGATAACTGTAGGTAGCATATCCTATTCCTTGCTGCATTCAACTTCCTTTT
>VXAB01007003.1:71702-85630 GCA_013399175.1 Odontophorus gujanensis
CCATGAGGTGTTACTCAGTCATTTAGGTTTTACCTTAAATGAAACATTTAAAAGTATGATAGCATAGAAGATATTTATATTTTGCACAGAACAGATAAGTATTCATTACAGAGTGTTAACATAGATCAGTCCCTAAAGACAGGCTTTTAAATTTCTCTTGCACATTTTTCTTTATATATATATATATATATATATTAAAAAAGGAGGGCAAAGAAAACTTTTTTATGACTATCGAGAGAGATTTGCATTACCACTATGTCACAAGAGAGCTTAGTACTGTCTGTAGCTGCATCTCAAAAATGAAAATGGACCTAATGCAAACCTGTTATTCATAGTTTTACAAGGTTTCATAGATCAGAGGATTTATAGCAGGAGGATTTGACATTTAGTATAGGAGGGTAACAGCTTTTAAGTACGGAAAAGATTGCCTATGGGACATTGGTTAACTTAGATAAACAACTAATTAATTAATTAACTAATTAACTAATGGTCAAGTAATTTGACACTCTGACTCTATGGATTAATTTAGAAAAGAGATTAACTGTGTACTTTTATACAGTGCATCAAAAATCCTACATGTGAACATCTTGGCTTTAAGTTTTTGTCTATGCATGGATTTTCTCGCTATATTTTCCTCACCTGTAATACTGTGTCCAGTTCTGGGCTTCCTGGTGCAAAAAAGACAGAGATCTCCTTGAAAGACTCTAGCTGAGGGCCATGAAGATTATAAAGGTTCTGGAACACCTCTCTTATGAGGAAAGGCTGAGAGACCTTTGTCTATTCAGCCTTGAAAAAAGAAAATTCAGAGGGGATCTGATCCATGTATATAAATATCTAAGGTATGGGAGCCAAAGGGACAAGGACAGACTTTTTTCAGCAGTGCATGGTGATAGGATGTGGGGAAATGGCCACAAACTGAAGCATAGGAAGTTCTACACAAATGTGTGTGGGAACTTCTTCACAGTGCAGTGACGGAGCACTGGCACAGGCTGCACAGAGAGGTGGTGGAGTCTCCTTCTCTGGAGATGTTCCAGACCCGCCTGGACGCCTACCTGTGCAACCTGGGCTAGGGAGCTGCTTTGGCAGGGGGTTGGACTCGATGATCTCTGGAGGTCCTTTCCAACTCCTACAATCCTCTGATTCTGTGATTCAATAATAATAGTGATTTTTATTATGAATTAAATTATTTGGACATGTGCCAGCTTAATTATTAACAGTGTGTTTCAACTTAATAGTGAAATATCAAAACACTGGTAAATAGAAAACTGTCCCTTCATTTTTGAATTATAAGCAAGATGTAGCATACAGGTTTTCTGCAATACTGATTCTGTATCACTACTTCAGTTTTATAATTTAAGATAGTCAGCATATAAAGTAAATATTTATCACATCAGTAAAGTTTAGTTTTTAATTTAAAGTTATTGAGGGGAAGATCTTGGAAATCTCTTCCCTAACTTGAGTTACTAAAAAGGTTAGATAGAATGACACAATATGTATGCTCAGATGATATCCCAAATCTACCAGCTTGCACATTGTTGAGAAACTTATTTCAGTGCAATTAATCAGAGACATCACAAACCTAACACCTCTTCCTCTCTTGACTCTTCTGTTGTTCAGCTGAAATGGTTAAGATATATATCAGATGATGCAAGTCATTAACTCAGACAATTTAGTTAAACTCTTATTAATGGAACATCAGTTTACAAAGAACAGCATAGCAGTATAAGTGACATAGACTTCTTCAAAAGCATTAACTAAGCAATATAGACATTTTGTTTGGTGGGAAAAGATGTTCACTGATCAAAATGAGGAAGTTTTTTATTTTCATAAAAATTCAAAATATTACAGAAAATGTATTCAGATATAACTATGAAAGTAAAAATGAAATTACAGAATTCAACCTAATATTTTAAGATTTAGCATACAGAAATATTTATGTTTCAGATCACCAGGAGTCAAGTTCCTTGTCATTTCCCTTTCTTTTTTCCCTTTCCCATTTTACTCTCACAGAGAGTGAACAAAAAAATCAGATTTTTTTTTCAGAGCTTTCAGAGCATAATTCTTTCTCTAAAAATTAATTGACCCAATTCTTAATTATTATCTGAGTAAATTGTTTTTGCTGTAAGAATACTCATAAATTTCAAACAGTGCATTAGCATTCTTCCAAGAGGTAAGTTCTTCAGCAATATAGCTGGCTCTAATACTCCTTGAATAAAATGGGTGCTCTAGACTGTGTCTGGTTAGTAAATAAATCAAGTGGTTTCAACTCAAATACCTGATGGATCTAGTAAGTCTTTCTCTTCTAAGTCATTTGTTTCAATCTCAGACAGCACGGTTAATTCCATGGACACAAGCTGCAAGTACCAGTTGGCTACCTAATGGCCTATGTAAAATAATTAATTTTATTTCATTTTAGTTCTGAGTATTACAGAATCGTGGAATGGTTTGGGTTTGAAGGGACCTCTAAGATCACCTAGTTTCAAACTCCCTGCTATAGACAGCTACACCTCACTCGAGACCAGGTTGCTCAAAACCCCATCCAGTTCAGCTTTGAATGCTTCCAGAGAGGGGGCATCCACAACCTCACTGGGAAACCTGTTACAGTGTCTCACCCCTTTTACGGTAAAAAATTTCTTCCTAATATCTAGTACAAATCTTCCCTCTTCCAGTTTAAAATCATTTCCCCTCATCCTGTCAGTACACACCCTTATAAAAAGTCTCTCCTCAGCTTTACTGTAGGCCCCTTTCAGGTACTGGAGGGCCACTATAAAATCTTCTCAGAGCCTTCTCTTCCTCAGGCTGAAAAGCCCCAGCTCTCTGAGTCTGTCCTCATAGGGGATGCACTCCAGCCCTCTTATCACCTTTGTGGCCCTCCTCTGGGCTCGCTCCAACAGCTCAATGTCCTTCTTGTGCTGGGGCCCCCAGAAATGGACACACTATTCCTGGCGGGATTTCATGAGATTAGAGGGGCAGAATCACATCTTTCAACCTAGTGGTCAAGCTTCTCTTGATGCAACCCAGGATGCAGCTGGCCTTCTGGGCTGCAGGTGCACGTTGCTGGTTCATGCCGAATCCTTCATCAGTCAACATTCTCAAATCCTTCTCCTTGGGGCTGCTTTCAAGTCATTTTCTGCCCAAATCCTGTCTATGCTTGGAATTGCCCTGACCCAGATGAAGGACCTTTCACTTGACCCTGTTGAACTTCATGAGGTTGGCATGGGCCCACCTCTCAAACCTGTCCAGGTCTCTCTCAATACCATTCCTTTCCTCTAGCATGTCAGCTGCACCACTCAAATTGGAGTTGTTTGCTAACTTGTTGAGGGTGCACGTGATCCTACCGTTCATGTTGCCTACAAAGATGTTAAATAACGCCAGTTCCAACACTGATACCTGAGGAACACCACTCATCACTGGTATCCACTTGGACACTGAGCCATTTACTGCAACTCTGGCTGTGACCATTCAGCCAATTCCTTATCCAACAAGTGGTCCATCCATCAAATTCATTTTTCTCCAATTTGGTGACCAGGATGTTGTGTGGGACACTACCAAATGCTCTGCACGAATCCAGGCAGATGATATCAGTTGTTCTTCCTTTATCCACTGACACTGTAACTCCATCATAAAAGGCCATCAAGTCTTCAGGCATGATTGCCCTTGGTGAAGCTGCATTATTTGCCACCAATCACCTTATCTCTATTTTCCACTTTTCATAATAGTACCTTCAGGAGGATCTATCTGCTCCATGATCTTACCAGATGCAGAAGTGAGACTGACTGGTATGTAGTTCCCTGAATCTTTTTTTCCTGCTTGAAAATGGGAGTTATGATTGTCCTTTTCTAGTCAATAGGAACTTCATCAGACTGCCATCACCTTTCAAATGTAATGAATAGTGGCTTGGTTATTTCATCCACCTGTTCCCTCAGAACTTATGGCTGGATCTTATTGTATCCCATGAACTTGTTCCCCTTCAGGGTCTTTTGATGGTCTGGAATCTAGTCTTCACTAACAGCTGGCAAATCTTCCTTATCACAGTTCTTACCTTTCCTTTCTGCAACTTGGGTGGTGAAGATAGGGCCCTTACTGGTGAAGACTGAGGCAAAGAAGTCATTGAGCCCCTCAACTTTCTCTGTAACCCTCATGGCCAGGTCAAAGAATACCTACATCTCGATTAGAGTACTGTACCTACATCTCAGAGTGAGCAGTGGGAAAGGTAGCAATTGTAATGTTTTCACCTTCGATGACTAGAGAACAATTAATCTTCACTTAACTTTTAAAAAGTCAGCAACAAATCTGCTTGCAGAACCATAGGTTTATACTAATGTCTTTGTTTAAATTCTTGGACAGAGTTCTTTGCTTTGATGTCAGTGGCTATTTGGAGGATAAATTACATAACTTTTGTATATGTCTAAGATGACATACTATAATTTTGAAAAGTGCCAACATAGTGAAATAACACAAAATACAAATGAAAGACTAACAGTTCCTATGTAATTACTTCAAAGCTGTCACTTTTTTATATGTGATCAGTGCATAACAAATGTGAGACGACCAACTAATCAATATACCTTGTCAAGCATAACTACATTGCCATGGATTAAATACTATGTTATTCCTTCTGATTCTTTTTTGTTTATTTGTTTGTTTAAACTTTGTACATTACATTACCATTCCTAACATAAAATGCTACATACTAGATTAGATCATTAGCAAATTCTGGTCAGAGTGATTGTTATTTTGCAACCTGCTTTTAAGGGGCTCAGTATCAAGCAGTATCAATTACAATTACACTGTGGGACCAGAATAGTTGTTGAGGTTCTTCTTGTTAATGCTACATGGATGCAGACTTTGTCAGAACCTGCTAATTCATGTTGAATATGTGTGGTTAATGTATGTGGTTAATGTCATGCAGAGAACAATGTCTGTATGTACTGAGTTGGTTCACTGTGTCAGTGGAAGTACAATTTTGTGATGGCCACTTTCATTAGGGCAAGGCAGTACCTTACCAGCATATCCAAATATATCTCCATGATAGCTGGCTGTTCTGTACAGTGCATTTCTTTGTCTATGAATTTGGAGAACATGATATTGTTTCATCGAGCGCTGAAACCATTTCAGTCAAGAGTAGATTAGATTATAGATTCAGATTTCCATTTCAGTCAAGAAAAGATCCAGAGACTTCCAGTCTTAAATCTATAATAGCCCCTGAAAATTATCTCACTTTCAGCTGTTTCTTGGTCTTAATTTGCATTGTATCACTTAATGTGTCTACAGTGTTCAATTGCTTACATTCCAAGTTCACTTACTATCCTGTTTCTCTGGTCAGTTGTGCTTGTTACCTGTGTATTAACCTGTTCTCAGGATCATTTTGGAGTGAACAAATTAATCTATGGTGAAAATCAAGAGGTTATTTTCTCCAGGTCATATTCCCAAGTTGCAGTGGGGATAAATCTGCATAGCATCTAACAGTCTAACCTATCTAGACATCTAACACTATTCCAGCAAATGCTGCACCACCAAATGTCCTCATATGTTCTGCCTGTAATGGCCACACTTGTGCAGCTGTTAACCTTGGTGCTATTTTGTGAAACACCACACTGCTAAGGTGCAGGATTATCTTGTAGCTACTTTAGGCACTTTCATATTCAAATGTCACTATAAATAATAATTGTATCTCAGAGTTACAGACCTCTTGCACAGGACAAAGGCAAGACCAAAGTCAGGTGCTGATTTGCACAAATATGGACAGTCAAAAAGCTGATGTTGACCACTCTGAATGGTATAGCCTGGGACACAGACTTTAAATGGGAGCTCCTTACCTGCATTGCCAAACCTTCACTCTGGGAAGCCAGTTTTACAGTAGCAGAAGTCCTTTCACTATCTTATTACAAAGTTTCCTACCACAGATGTGCACGTTTAGGCTTCCAGTACCTGGGTCTGTATTTCACCCCTGAGTTTGCCCTAAGAAATCAGGAAAGAAGATGCAAATGCTCCATCATCCTTCAACTTTTGTTTACAGTTGCTAGACAGAAAACATAGTACCAGGACAAAGCTTCTGTTGAGCAGGGAAAGAATAAGGGCACTTTTGCTTAAATATACCTTGATGAGTCATTCCAGATATTCCGCACGGTGTGGCAGTTTTTGTATAGACAGGTGTAGCACAAATCTAATCTTCTAGTGTCCAGAATTTGTCATGCACAAGGGATACCTATTGTACCAGACAGCTGAATCCTGAGTCACTTGCTGCTTACTAACTCCCAAGAGATCTTTATTTTATCTTTCTTTCCTATGTGAAAAGAACAACTACTTGAATTTCAGTTTGAATTACTTTTAAATTGAGAGTGTAGGAGGACGTTGAACTAAAAATGTACAAACAAGGAAACTGAATGAAAATATTTATTTCATCATCTGAAACAGTTGTATTCACACAGAACTTTTCTCCCACATGGGGGATTTCCCATAGAAATATTTAAGTGAGAAACAAAGTCCAAATACCTATGAAGGTAGGAAATTAATGTTTCTGAGAACTTCAGAATCACAGAATCGCTTTATAACCTTCCTTGGTCTTCATAAAAAAATTTCTGAAGTAAACTACTATTTTCAGTGCCTGCAGAAACGTAAGCACAGCTTCCATCAAATCTGCAGTTACTGTTTCACACAGAGATGTTAAGAAAACTATGTAGACAAATACAACTTATGGATTATTGAGCAGAATGCCTGAGGTTCAGTAGACATATGTTCTGCCTTACTGCACTAAGGAAGCAAAACAAACACTGCTCCCAAGGCTCTCAGTAATTCACACCCTCAGTTAAAAGTATTTTGTCTAGAAACGGAACCAAGAAGTATATGAAATATAGCAATTCAACTAACAAATTTTGGCTGCCATCTCCCTCTGAAAATTATTTTTTGCCCAAGGACTCTTTTTTCTCTTGGTTGTTATGTGTATATATATATACACATATATATATATACACTTGTTTATGTAATGTATATATGTTTGTATGAGTAAATATTCATTATCTAGATGACAGGTCTCTGTTTAAAGGCTCTCAATCTGCAGTAGAGATTACAGTTGTGTATAAAAAGACTACAGAGACCTATAATGATCAGAGTACAGGAGAGAATGTAACAAAAACAGCTCTGATGCTTCCGTCAAAAGATTTTGTTGGGCTACTTCTGAAATCATAGCACAGAAATATTGGCAAGAAAGATCTAGGAAATGTATTCCTGTTGTCACTGAAAAAACATGAATTAGAAAGAGAATTGCAGACATTTTCAAGATCTGGAGCACCTACATACAATAGGAATACCAGGGCTATGATGAGTGCGAACAGAGAAAATAACAAGTTGATGCTCAACTCTGGAGAAATTATTTTCAACAGATGGTGGAGAATTCTGACACTAGCACAGGCAATTATCACACAGAAGAAAACTCAGAAGCCAGTGAAATGTGGAGAAAGGTGCAGCTAACAGGTGACTGGCTGCAGTTGCTAATTGGTGGATAGGTTGGGTAATGTGATTCTAAAGTCATGACTCAGTGCAGGTTGCTGCTGTAGAGGGTTGTTCGTTAGTTCTGTTTTCAGTTCTGAGTAAACTTTCAGTTACTACTCTAGGTAGATTAAAGCTGGTGTTATTCTTCCCTATATGATTTGCTGATCATTTTAGAGGGAACAGCTCCCAAAATAGAGCTTAAATTTTGCTGTATCATATAAAAATATTTATCCCTTTTTCCCTCTGCAGAAATTAGTGAACCCTTAAAAATGAATTATTGTTGGTGTAGTAACAATCCAGAAATTTTAAGAGCAAAATCATTTGTAAAATATTTATACACTAGAGATGACTAGAGATGAGAAAATGCATCATGATTGCAGAACAAACAAACAAACAAACAAACAAAAATTGATTTGGGTATTTGAACTTTCCACAGAAAATATTGACAAGCTGTAAATTTCAAAATATTTGCATCACACAAGGAGATTAGTTCTTCTTTTTTTTTATTATTTGCATTTCTTTAAAAGCATATGAATAACAAATTTTAGTCTCGAAACAGATTTATTAACTTTAAGAACGTTTTTATATACAAAATCATAAGCTAAAACATCCTTATAAATGTAATTCATAACTATTATTGCTCTGCTGAATGCTTATTTAAGGGTGTTCATTACGCATGTTAAGCCTTATTCCACTTTAATTTCTTCAGTTAAAGAAATTGCAATCTCAGTTTAACAAAATGGAAAACACATTTTCCCGAATAAGCATTGTCTAGCTCTACAAACTAGATATTTTACTTCACAAGCACAAGGGATAGTGAAAGAGTAGCAGCAATATGGAGCAAAAATTAGATTTTGGAAATAGCAGAAAAACATTTACTGTGGAAGAAGTGAATCCACAATGTTTTCAAAAGTTTGTGTTACAATTTACACAGTTTTCACAGGAGACAGTGAAAAGATTAGATGTGGTCTCATTTATGAGAAAGTGATGATCTTTGCACACTAGTCAAGATATATCTTCAAACTCCATTTTGAATGTGTTCCTGGATTTTGTTTTATCTCCAGATAAAAAGATCAGCACTACGGGTACAAGCTTATTTATTTAAGTGCTATACAGCTAAATAGAAGATCTCTAGCTGCAAGTTTGCTTTTGTCAAAGAGCAAGCTGGATGTAAACAAGATCTGAACTGGAACAGAAAGAAGTGGTCATAAGGAGTACATACCTGTCCTGGGGCCAAAGAGTCGATGCCAAGGCTCTCTTCTTAATCTAGATAGGTAAAAGTCCTTAAAAAACTATTATCTTTCTGTGTGGCCTGTTGCCACACAGAGAACTCTTAGTCAAACTGCATCTCAGGCATACCCTGACCTTTATTGTTGGATGCCTTAGAATTCCACTTGTCCCATGGAAACAGTACAAAAATGTGTTTAACAGCTGTAAATATTGCATCCATACTTTTCCATGAATTTCAGGTGATATTCAAGCATTTGTGAATAATGGTAATTTGTGAAATTCTTGATTATAGTGAGAAAATTTTGTGATGTTGCTATGTCATCATAAAAAACACCAGGTATCTTTTTCTAAGGGAATCCTTCAGCCTGAAAACCATTTCTCATTATTCTTTCTACTGGTATGTCAATGTTTTTGTCATTATTTTAGAAATGCTTTTTATAATTCCCTTTTCAGCAATTTTCTTTACCCCCACTGACTTTACAGAAGTGATATCAGATGCTTCTATTTCTGAGGCAGTTCAAACTCACTTTAAAAATAGCTTGCAGGTTTTTTCAGAAAAAGTTGACAATCAGTTTTCTTTAATATTTTTTCGTGCTAAGCATGCAGAACTGCTTTTCAGGAAAGCAGTAAGAACGGTAATATATTTTGCTTTGTATACACGTACCTCTTTGCACAGGACTACATTAATCTGAGCTCATGGACTGTAATATCATGAATGAAACATTCCTGAACACTTTTTGTGCAATAATAGATTTTTGCAGATATTTCGAGGCAAGTGAAAATGATGCTTGAATTCTTTATGCCCTAATAATAATTTAGTGGTTCAGCCTGCTGTAATAATGAACATGCTGTTTTCAACCTTCACAGAAATGGCTCCCATTTTCCTTAATATGTTCTGTTTAAAGTTGATTACTCTTTTTCACATTTCAACTGCTGAAAAGCTTGTGAGTGTAAACAACTGCTCTTTTGGATAGTTTCAAGTTATTAGTTTAGCTGAAGCTCTTGTGCAGCTGGGATTTTGCTTTTATAATACCTCTACTTTCAGTAAACAGTATGTGGAGAAGTGCCACTTATGATGGTACTGGTAACATTTCCAGAACACTGCCCACCTTGTGTAGAGCATAAAATCACAACTTCTTAGAAAAAACACGATCATGAGTGATTCAGCGTGACAGGAGTGGGACGTAGTTGAGAGACTGGATTTTTTTTTTCAACAAATTTAGGTGGATATGAATGATGCATCCTCTGAAAGAGGCAGCCAAATATGACTGCAGAGGTAAGACACAGTCAGAATGACGTTCACCTCTTACAGCCACTTTACCTTCAACTCTGTGGGAAGCAACATAGAAGGAGTTTTCTGATGAAATGTTAGCAACAACTGTGGTGAAGCTCACTGCTACAATGGGAGTAACTTCACACTTCGTCAGTTTCCTTATATTTACCTGCAGTCTCCAAGCTCTTCTAACAGCAAGCTACTCAAGGCTGTGAACCAGGGTGATTTCTCAGTGGTAAGTGACAGTTGGGTTTTAGCCTTCAGTTCTGTTCAGGGTTCCATAACTGGTTGACAGTGCCCAGGCTGTCATCCTATATTAGTTAAATGGGATTATAAGCACAAAATTTCAAACGGATACCTAAAGCAATAATGAGAGATAACTGTCTGTGCCACTATTCCAGCAGATATCCAAGTAGTTGAAATCCTTCATCAGGACAAGAACCTGTAAGCATGACACCTCTCGCAGTTGAAACAAGAAGGCCTTATCAACAGGTTCCTCCTGACCAGGTGGCATGTAGTGGACCCCAACCACTAAATGTCCTTTACTGGACCAGTCCCTGATTTTAACCCATTATCTCTCAAAGATGAAGAAATAAAAGACAGTAAAACATATAGATTGTTGTATGAATTGACTGCTGATGTATTTTAGTGCATCATCATTTTAGTGCACCAGCGTCTACATTTTAATGTGGGTAGGTAGCATTAGTAACCATTTCAGCTCTTGAATATAGCTCAGAGATTAAAATCTATTAACTGTCATATATTGTGAGTAATTGCAGCCAGACGGAAGTGAAGACATAAAGACAGCAATACAGGAGGTTTGGGATAGTTGTTTTTCTTTTTTATTTATGTATTTATTTATTTTTGTACAGTAAACTTTTTCCAGTTTATCTCTGTCAACGGTTTACAGGCTTGTTTGGCCCAGTTCCATGACTAATGGGGTTGGGGGATCCATGGACCCATGCGGCAGGAAAGGGAAGAGGGAAAAGGAGAAGGGGGCAGGTTGTGGAGTCTTCTTTTCTGGAGACGTTCAAGACCCACCTGGATTCCTACATGTGTAACCTGGTCTAGGGAGCCTGCTTTGGCAGGGGAGTTGAACTCAATGGTCTCTAGATGTCCCTTCCAACCCCTACAGTTCTTTGATTCTGCTACCAAAAAATTTTAAAACCATGACAATCTCTCAATACTAACCTACTTGCAAACACTGAAGGGAAAGTATTTTTGCTCTTCCTGTCCTCCCAGATTTTCAGCTGAAAAAGCTTTCTTAGAAAGATCATTTTGTCCAATTGACATATTATCATTATATAGAAGTGATAAAGCAAGTGAAATAATATTTCAAACTAAAGTTGAGAGGATTATTTATTCCCAAGCTATATGATAATTTGGATTTACAATAGAATCTTGCTTTTTAGCAGCATCAGAAAGAAAAATCTGAAAACTACTTCTGTAAAATTCTGATTGTAAGAGCAATTCTGATCTGCCCTTGCCTTTCTATCTTCCTCTGTTCTGTGCCCCAGAGAATATGGAAAACATTCAACTGGGTAAGGATAGAGAAGCAATTACAAGTGCCACCATCCATGTGAGCAATCTCAGTGAACTGATCACTGAACCTGATAATGTATTGAGCTTCTTTGATGATGAACAGCCAGAGCACCCAGAAACTGTGCACATTTTACATTGTTTTCTCTGATGAAAAGAATTTTGACATGAGTCTCAACACATGAATGACACTCCCCTGGTAAATGGTAAATGTCATTGACTTTTACTCCTTCCACAGATATTCTGCATGGATCTGCAATTCATGTTTATTTGTCCAGTAAGCTGCAACAAAAGTATTACTTTTGTTTTTTTGGTGGCTTTTTTAAAATTTTTTTCTTTCAAGACCTCGCCTAATTTATACTTGGCTTCCTATGAGAGGTGATCTCCCATACTGCCTCCTCTTGACACTTGGTTTAGAAGGACAAGATTGTCACTGACCACATGACCAGTAAAACTTCCGACCATGTGAATGAGTGAATGAGAAGGGCCCTTTGTGTATTCCTGTTGCAGTATTTCTTACACTTGACTTAATTTAAGACGCCAGATGAGATCATAGACCTTACTCGCACATAACACCAGAAGACCATCTGGAAGGCATTTCACAGTCCAGTTAATAACATAAGTCCATGAAAGATATCTCTCAGCTATGGGAAATTTAAGCTTGCAGTACCGCAAACAAGGTAACCTAGTGAGTTGAACAGAGGTCTAAAATAATGGGTCAAAATAATATGTATATTTAAATGCATAAATATATATATATGTGTATATTCTACTCTTAAAATAATGCCTCTTATTTGATTATGTTGGCCCGTGATGTCAGAGGTGAATGCTGATGGCAAGTTAGTAGAGGTTGAACCTTCCCATCAATATTCCATTAAATTTTGTTGTCATGTGACAGATGGCAACAGAGGGGCTGTCTGAAATGGAAGTATATATGAATCAAAAGTAATTTAATTTCTCCATAGGTGGAATGGGTGAAAAATGTTCCTCCCATTAATATTCATTGACACTTGTAAAACATTTATGGAAATCAAACAGTGGAGGTGAGCACAGTGAGATGGTGGGTGGTGCATTTCAGCAGTGGTGACAGTAGCAGCAAGTCGCCTCTAACAGTGCAGATTTTTATGATCATGACAAGCAGACTCTTGTTGATAACTGATCAAAATGCACAGCTGATGATGGAGATCATGTTGAAAAGTAGTGTTTTGTGGCTAAGAATTGACTTTGTCATATAGTGCTACTGTGCTCTTTGCATGCATTACAGTTTCCATGAAAATAAACAGGAGGCATTACTTTCTGGGCAACATCTGTGTATGTGTTAGAGATATATATGTTATATTCACCAAATCCTTTGTAGAACAAAAATGTGATAATGTTGGACAAATGTGATGTGTAATTCAAATTAGAATTAACGTCCAAAAGAACAGTTGGGAGTTTGGTTTAATAAAGCAAAATTCCTCAGACTTAGTTTACCCATCTGGAGTATTTCCCTTTAATCATCACAGTATTTAGTTTCATTATGATGTTTACCTTCTCACAAGGCTTTTTTTTTAACATCTTTCTGGAATCAGCTTTGGAGTGAAAAGCTTATGTTGCAAAAAGCAATATCCAAACTAATTTTAAATGTTGGCACTGCCTTTATCATCAAACGACCATAGGACATCAAAAATGAGCAAAGTTTCAAGATTTTAATCAAAAAATTGAACTATAATAGATGTATTATAAGGTATATAAATAATCCTGTCATATATACCGGAGAGAGATATTTAGCAACATTGTAATTTCTTTGCATTTTATTAGTATTGGAGCATCAATATGTGCAATAAATATCTTGATTATGATTATGATACTGTCAGATTGAATCTGGTCCCTGCAAATATGCCTATTTCCAGACATCTTGGGTAGTTTGTTGCTAACAGTGATTTTTTTGCCAGACAAGACTGACAGGTACATCTCTGAGGAGTTTAGGGGAATGGAGAAAGGGCTTTATTTTGAAATGTAGGATGTGATCCACTTCTAGTGAGAATCTGGAACTTTGATGAGTTCTTTGCTGGTGTAGATGCATCAGATTTTGACTATTTCCTTTACTTCTCTGCTCTGTTTGCACAGCAATTTTGCCTTGTGAGGTGCTACTAAAATACTATATTTGTTACGCTCATCTAATAAGAAGCCAGTGTCTGATGTGTGCAGAGACACAAAGTAATGATGCTCTGTAAAATATGCTCAGTTCAGTTTATGATTTTGAAGGAAAGGATTTTATGATACAGTTATTCCCTCCAGGTCCCTCTCAGTGCAGTTTAGGGAATTATAATTTTCCTATCTAACATCATTCAAAATTAAGGGACTAAATGCAGCAAGATACAGTCACCTTCATATTTTCTCCTCTCCTCTCCTC
>VXAB01007004.1:0-55926 GCA_013399175.1 Odontophorus gujanensis
AAATTATTTTTCTCTAATATTATTTTGAATTAACATCAGCTTGATTTTTTTAAACTGTTTTTACTTATCTTCTAGATCTCTGTAATTTTATTTTTTTTTGTAATGTACAATTAACATCTGCTTCCACCTTTGTTAGATTCATAGTAACTTCATTCCTCATCCCTAAAGTGCCTACTGTTCCACTTTCAATATACAAACTGATGTATGTACTTTAAGCAAATTTAAAGATAATACCAAAATATATGTAGTGAAGTCCTAGAGTTAAACTATGGGTTTGGATCCCAATGAGATGAAGAGAAGTGTTAAAATGTACTGGAAAAGTATTTCTAGAAGTAATCAGGTCTACGTACATTCTCGTTATTAAAAAAAAAAAAAAAGACAATAAATCAGTAAAACAGGCAAATAATTCTCAAATATCTCCATATCAGTAAATAAATTACAACTATTACAGTTTTCTGTAAACTAAGAACACCGAAGGCATAGAGGTAATTAAAGCCTATCAAATTTTAAATTTTTATTCTTGTATCTTGGGAAGTTTTGTTCAATCCCATTTTTATTTAGCTTTTCAGAAACAAGATAACTGACAATTTTGTGGGAAGTTTTTAATCATTAATTACATAGAGTAATAAAGTGCCAAAAAGTTCCATAACTGGTTACAGATAAGATATAGTTGTACTGTAAACTGTAGTTCATAACATTGTAACATCAGATGCTTTGGAGCAACAGCAAGTCCAGCATGCTTGAGTATGGAGCAAGAGTAAATGGTAACGACAACAGTTAAAGGTGCAGTGAAAATTGTGTCATGTATAAGTCAGGAAAAAAGATTCTTGCCTGACTTCTGCCCAGATTAGTCACAACTCTGATCCCATTTGCAGTGCTTCAAAATAATTGATATAGAGAATCACAGAGTTTCACAGAATTGCAGTGGTTGGAAAGGACCTCAATAAATCACTGAGTCCAACCCCTCTGCAAAAACAGATACCTTGAAATAGGTTGCAAAGGTAGGTATCCAAATGGATCTTGAATATCTCCATAGAAGGAGACTCCACTACCTCTCTGGATAACCTGTTCCAGTGCTCTATCACCCTTACTGAACAAAAATTCTTCTGCATATCAAGGAACTTCCTATGTTCAAGTTTTAGGCCATTAATTCTTGTTCTATCACAACATACAACCAGGGAAAGCCTGGTTTCATCCATTTGCCTCCCACCTCCCTTTCGCAATTCATAAACGTATTTCAGATCCCTCTCATTTGTCTTCTCCCAAGGCTGAATAGACCCAGGTTACTCAGCCTTTCCTCATATGGGAGATACTCCTGGCCCTTAATCATTTCTGTAGCCCTCCACTGGACTCCTTCTAGGATATTCCTGTCATTTTTAGAACTGGGGAGCCCAAAACTGGATGCGTTCAAATATATAAGAATTGATTCACCAAGACAAATAACATCAACAAAACATTACAATGAACTGTTTTACATCAAAAGTGTTAATCTTCAGATTCTGCAATATAGTTCCTATCCAGCACAGTCAAACTGGACAACTGTGCCAAGACAATAAAATTGAAGGCACTACTTTCGGAGCAACCCATGTACTTTGAAAGAAGGTGTATTAGTGAAGTAGATATGAAGTAGCACGTAGACTTTATATATAGATCTATAATGAGTTAACCACTTCACTACAATATTTTCCTTTGAATTAAGACAGACAAAATCTTCAGACTTTCTTTAATGGTCATCTCTGCGAATGCTCACAATTGCCTGTTATCCTTAAGACAGCACAATGTACTGCTACCACTTATTAACAAACATTGCATTTAATTGAGAAGCATTTACCTGGTGCCAAGGGGTTAGCTGGTGTTTATCCATGTGTTTGAGTGACAGTTCCAGCATTGTGTTACAGAAATAAAAGATTCAGAGGGAGAAGCAAGGAAACAAAATAACAGGGTTTCCAAGTAATCTTTTTGTTCTTGGTTTAAACTATTGTCTTCGAGGATTTTATTGTTTTGCTTTGTTTTGTTTTGGTTTGGTTTGGTATTTTTTGAGTTAGGTGGAAATTTAATTTTTGTTAGGTTTACATTACTGTAATTTGTACACCTTCTTGATTCACCAGTAAAAGTGCATTAGTAGAATATAAACAATTAGTAAGTAAGGTAATGTGTCCATCGGAATATATGACAGTGACTGAGTCTCAAAAATGGCATTTCACTGTGTTAATACGTTAAAAATAAATCTGAATGCATATAAGCTCAACTGTCTGTGAATCTGATTATATATATATAGTCCGATAAGTTTGAGTAAAAAAAAAGCAAAACAACAAACAAAACAAAACAAAACAGAAAAACACTTGCTGTTCTACTTTGAAATTTCTTTGTTATTTCTGATTTTCAGCTATGAAAATTCAAAAAGGATCATATATTAGTTTCACTAAAGTTTTCAAGATACTATCAATATATAACTGTGGTAGAATAGAACTACTCTCCTCATTTGTGAAAGCGTATGTATTGATGAGAATTATCAGAACAGCAATGCCAAGATATAGTAGGCAGGAAATTGTATATTTTTCTGAATGTCAGAGCAGATTAATTACTGAGCTTAACAATGCTAAACTAAGAAAGGTACATTTGAAAAATTAATGCTACAATTTATCATGTAAACCTGCATTATTTTGCACAGATCTGCAAATGTTCATAATGTCTGCTACCCAATCTGAATTTCTAATTTATGCTGAGGAGAATAACAAAGAGGTAAAATTAGAAGTCATGCGTTACATCAAAAAACAAAAACAAAAAACAAACAAACAAGCAAAAAGAACAAACACAAAACAAACCTAAAGCTAAAATTTCTGTATTTCTGTTTGGTTATGTGCTTTTTTCGTTGTTTTTTCTGTTTCTTTGCACATTTTTTTTTGTTTGTTTCTTTTTTGTATTTTTGAGGGGGGAGAACTGTGAATAGCTATGGAAAAAGACAGATTTTCTTCACTTTCTCTTTACTCACAAGGTCAGAACTGAAAAATTGTTTTAGCATTTCTCTCCTGGAAACCTGTGAAGTAAACTAATCTTTACTGGATAACATGGGAATCTGCACTACCAAGGCATAATCTATTAGGACTGGAGCACCAAATTGAGATATGGCAGAACAAGGCTTTTGCTCTTGGAAGGCATGCAAAGCCTTCAGAAAGTTGCTAAGACTGTCTTTGCCATGCAGTGAAGTGCCTTACTCCATTTATTCAGTATATCAAACTAAGTTTGAACTAAGCTAGCTTGGACACTGGAGCTATTCAAACACACTTTACATGACAACTTGCCATTTGAGAAGATTTTAGTAATAAAAATACTTACATTTACATACAAAGCATCTCTTGCAAACTACATTCTTACATTTTCTTTTAACACGCAAACACACGGCACACTTTTTCGGAGGCTCCTTTAAGAGATCAAATTTGCTATTGCGTGAGTTGCTTCGGTGACATGGTGCCCACTATCTGAACAAGTCTAGTGCTTACATGTTGTATATAAACACAATGAAATTCAGCAGCATATAACGGACTCATAGAATGGCTTGAGTTGGAACAGACCTCAAGGACCAAGTTCCAGTTCCCTTGTTGCAGATAGGGTTGGCAACTGCTAGATCAAATATTAGATCAGGATGCCTAGGGATCCATCCCACCTGGCTTTGAAAACCTTTCATGCAATTCAGTTGAAGGAAGAAGAATGGAAAGGAATGTACATTAGATATGGCTCTTCAAAATCTCTCCCATTCTGTTTTTAGAGATATTTTAATCAAGATTTTAATAAGTGGACTAAAGGATTCAGATGCATGTTTCCTTAAGTGTAGCTGCCAGTTAATTGGCTTGTATTGTCGCAACACAGACTTGAGTTTGCTTTTCATTTCACTTCCAACAGTGCTATTTTACAGAGCTTCACAAAATTGTTCCTGATTTGCATTACTATGACTTAAATGAGATTTTAAATCTTCTGAACAATCTTTGTTATATTTGCTGAGAACATGATTTCCCAAGTTGCAGGAAAATGAGAATAAAAGAAAAATATTTTCAATCCACAATGTTTTTTTCTATTGATTTTGTGTTTGTGGAGTCTCCTTCTCCGGAAACATTCAAGACCCACCTGGATGCCTACTTGTGTAACCTGGTCTAGGGAGTCTGCTTTGGCAGGGGGTTTGGACTAGGTGATCTTCAGAGGTCCCTTCCAACCCCTACAATTCTGTGTTTCTGTGATTTTCCCTTCATATTTCTCCCTATTTTGTATCCTCCATCTCAGGATGCTTACATAACTTACAGCACATATTGAAGGGACTTTCAGTTTACTCAAAGATTATCATTTAATCTGTTGCTTTCAAGATTTATTAATAATGTATTATATTTTCTATCTTATGCAGTACATTTCCTTAGAGAACACTGCTGAAAGTACATTTAGAGGAGAAAAAAAGTATGCTGAAAAATTATAAGAAAGTAGTTTACAAGAGATGGTGAAATTTTATTACTAGAAACAAATTCTCAATCTGCAAGTTCTTACGTGAAGCAAATTTGGTTATCTTTATCTGTATCAGCAGAAGGTTTGGGCCAAATGTATCAGTGACTCTAGAGCAAACATAACTTTGACAAGTGAAATTACAGGAATTTTTTTATCATTGTCAGATCTTCTATGCTTCTCTGAGGTATGAAGCAGAGGCAGGAAAATAAATACCTATTCCTTATATGAAGTTGATCATAGGGGTGGCTAGAAGACAGAGTTTATAATATCTCTTGGAAAGAGTCCAGCGCAGGGCCACAAAGATGGTGAAGGGCCTGGAGGATCTCCCTTATGAAGAAAGGCTAAGTGAACTGGGTCTCTTTAGCCTTGAGAAAAGAAGACTGAGAGGGGACCTGATCCAGGTTTATAAATATCGGAGGTGTGGGACAAAGTGGTGAGGCCAGACTCTTTTCAGAAGTGTGTGGAGACAGGAAAAGGGGGAATGGACAGAAACTGCAGCACAGGAGGTTCCGCACGAATGTACACAAGAACTTCTTTACGGTGAGGGTGACACAGCACTGGCACAGGCTGCCCAAGGGAGTTGTGGAGTCTTCTTCTTAGGAGATATATTCAAGACCTGCCTGGACACCTACCTGTGTGGGCTGGTGTAGGGAACCTGCTTTGGCAGGGGGGTTGGACTCAATGACCTCTTGAGGTCCCTTGCAACCCCTATGATTCTATGATTCTATGATTCTATATTTTTACTTCTGATCCAGAAACAGTTGACATACTTCTGCTGGTTCTTTCTCCAAGGTATGTTCACTATTTGCAAACATTTACTAAAGCACTTCATTTTTATTTTTCCTTGGTGTTATATCACCAAAAAAGGTTTTAAATGTGGGGGAGAAAGGCGTCAAGAACTGTCTTCAGGTTATAGTTAACAGCAAATAGAAAACAGTAGACTTGCTGATGATCATGGTTAAGTCATTTGATGACTTCATCCATTGACACAGCTCAGAACAAGAAGACTAAAAGCAGAATTTCACTGAAAATGTAGAGCTATTTACAACTGAAGCTTTAATCATTACTAAATAGAATTAAACCAAAGTTTTATGGAATTTCATTCCAGTTGTGCTACATTTACAGAGAGGTGAAGTCACAGATTTGAAGTTTGTCTTGAAAAAGAAAAGAAGATATAATTCTTCAGTTTATTAGTAATCCTTATGCAAGTACAATTATAGTTTGCCTTAAATTCTAGTGGCCAATTTTACTTAGTAAAAGCAATAAGTATGTTTCTTTGTTCTCTTATTTAGGATAAATTATGTGTTATGCTTGTCTGAAATTCTCAAAGTGCCATTATTATGACAGTGAAATTATTTTTGACAATTCTAAAATATGAGTCATTTGTAGGAATTCAATTTATTAGTTGTGCTGTAGGAAGTACACTAAAGGGAAAATATACAGTTGATGTTATGGATTTGTCAAGAGCGAATAGTCATGTGGCGCAGTAAGGATCTATCTGGAGTCCATCAGGTTTCAGGGAAGCTTAAATATCAACGATAATTGTATACAGTATATGCTAGTGTTGAATGATCATTCCTTGAATCTGGTGGACACTTAAGATCTTGTGGCAATCGTGTTTCAAAAGCAGACAGTCACTGACTTACACCATGTTGCATGGCTAGACGGAAATACTGGGAAGACTGCTATGTTAAAATGAGCAGGTATTTCCTGTTGTTGAACCTAGTGCTCCACATCTTCCTCCCATCATACAAAATCCTTATAGTCAGTTAAGTGAATGAAACATCAAGAATTCATCTTCTGCTCTCCATACTATTCCTGCTACTGTGCTAATCAAGTCTGCATGTTTAATAGCACATTGAGCTGGAAATTATCTATATTAGCTGTCTTTATCTTATGATCCGGGTTGATCAAGGAGATGAGAAATAATATTCAGCCTCCCCTTTTCATCATCACTATCATCATTCTCTATTGTTATTTTAACATACAGTAGTTAAATTCAAGTCATCAACAGAGAGAGTTTGTACTGAATGAAAAATATAAAGTTGTTTTGCTTTTTTTTTTCAGTCTAGTTAAATGTATTGAGTTTTGTGTGTGTGTATGTCTATGCTGCCCTCTGGAATCTCATGCAGCATCTGAGTTATGGATTCAGATGTAAATGAACCAAATCATTTATTATGATGTGCTCATATTATGATATGAGAATGATCAGAGCAAAAGTCAATCATATTTTCTTACATTTCAGTGTATGCTATTTTGTGAAAGTTGTAGTTGAAAGGACAACTGCTAAGGTAAAGCAACACAGGAGGAATGGAATTGCAGCTCTGAGTGGAAAGCAATGGACACAATTCTAGTAAGACCTTTGGTTATGGATTATATCAGGAATATTTGTGAGAGAAACAAATCTGACTAAAATATTTCTGTGCCAAATTTTTTTTTGGTTATTTGTTTTAATTTTCCTTCTGTAAGTTTAAATTTACTGGACAAAGGATTTTATGACAATAGACACTCACTGCTGTTGCAGTAACTGTGTCATGTCCCTTCTGTGTCATGTGATACTGGAACACTGCAGCTGAGCTGCCAATCTTTGGTCCTTGTTTCTCTTTTTTACCAGAAAGACTAATTTTAGATATTATTCCTCCTTACCTTTAGTATTGTTGGAAATAAATTTTGTTATAGATAGAAACTTGGTTCTCAAATAATTTAAGTTCTATGTATACTGAAAAAACATATTTATATATGTATTTACATAAAAACTCAAACCTGTCTATGGCTTAGGGAATGTTCTTTACAGTAACTAGCCACACATCACTGACAATCTCTTTCAGTTTAAAACAAAAAGGAAAGAGGTGGAGGTGCTGCTTCTGTTTAAGCTGTTTCAAAAGGTGGATTTAGTTTTTCTAATCTAAACTACTATTGTGACACCTTCATTCTATATCAATCAAGTTGCTTGTAAAATCTAAGACTACAGAAAGTCTGGAGTGGGTTAATAAAATCTGTACAATATGTACTAAAACCTCTGCTTCTCAGCAATACTTTAATCTCTGCCTATTGTAAGAACGAGTAAAACAGAATACACATATCATCTGCAACAAATCAAAAGCAAATGAAATGAAATCTTGTCTGCATTTCTGAGCAAGACTGTCAGATAATAATCCTTGCTTCAAAATGGACAAGAATCTGATCCACAAATCTTTGGCTATGTGAAAAGAATTGCTGTGTAACATAACCCACCAACGAAAGGAAGCGAGTAGCTGCAAATCCTATGTCCAAAGCCATTCCTCTCCTTCACATTAAGGATGATGAATCTTTCAAGGCAAGTGACCTCTTAAAGCAAGTTTAAGTTTGTGAATTTAGACAGGCAAAGACTTGGGTTCAGTCTTTGTAAAAGACTTCAGTATTAGCTCTGCACTAACCTCAAAGGGCTCTTGGTAACTGCAGTTCTGTACTTAATTCTATACAAAACCACTCAAGAGAAAATTATCTTGCATATAGCTCCACTGATGTTAATGAAAACCAGAGAAGAGTTATCCTTAATGAGAAATGGCTAATTTATTTCCTGATAAAATATATGCTTAGAAAGAAAAAAGGTTGGGGGTATGTATCAGCAGTCTCAAGTTAAGTGCTTCCCAGGGACGTTTCAATCATGATCTCAAAATTCAGATCCCTAACTAAACCTCAGATGAAATCTAAACATATTAGGAATTAAAACATCTTGCCCTTCCCTGTCTCTATATCACATAATTATGAGTTTTGAGTAGATTCCCTTTCTAAAGTGAAAATAAAAACAACTTTAGTTAGTACATTAGAAATGAACTCTTGAATGAGCATGATGATTGAGTTTTTAAAAATCTTAGCTGATTTTACTCTACTCTTTGACTTGATTTCTGGATTTTATTTTCTTTTATTTGCTTTTTCTGCTCTAGACTATGTACATTCGCTGATTCCAGTGAAAATATTCTTGATTTACAGCAGTGTAATTGGGAGGAGATCTATCCCTCAGTGGAGTATTATCTTACATTTCTTCACTGTAAATGCGACATCAGCCTGGATCAACTAATGACTACTGAGGCTGATGATCAGTAAATTAAAAATTCTCTAATGACACTTTGATATGGTATAATGTAATGGCTCCAGAGGAGACAATATGGTCTACTGGGTCATTGATTTGTTAGCTACAAGTTCCCTTTGTACGCCATAACATTAATCAGCTTTAATAGCTCTGATGGAGGCATATTAATTAATTGCAGTACCATGAATAACTCCCTGATTATGTATTTACCTGACCTAAACTGTACAGTGAATTTCAGAAATTCTTTTATTATATTTTACACAGTAGTGGTTTCAAGGGAGATTGTAAAAAGTACATTACAGGTAATATTTTTTCCAACCAGAGGAAATTTGACTAACATCAGGCTAATTTTAAGACAGATACAGTGAAACAATTTAAAGCTTATGTAATGATTATAAATTAAATTCATATAAGAAGACAACTGAGAATTGAGTGTAAAGTACCAAGTTCATTTTTAGCCCCAGTTCCTGAAAACACCATTCGTTTACTAAAAAAATGCATCCCCATAAGGCAGCATATGAAACCTTTAGCTGATCAAAGAGAACCATTCTCCTTCTGTCTCCACAGGTACTAAAGCCTTTAGTAAATTTAATAACCTTCAAAAATCATGTTGTGTTGCACTTCTGTGGACAGTCCTTCTGCAGAGAAGGTTGAGGTTGATTAGAGTTGGGATGTGGAGGCTTTTCAAGCAGAGCTGTTACAAAATATATGGAAGCTTTGTTAGAGAGATCACTACTTGGAGAAATTTCCACATTATACACAATAGAAGATAAATAAAACAAAACCTCAGTTTACCAAGATTGATCTTCACAAACTAAATTTAATGTGTTTATAAGAAAAGGAATTAAATTTTCTTCTGTGTGGATTTAAGTGTGTTGCATTTATATTCCATATATATTTATATAACTACTTTATAATCATGAAAAAGAGGCATGGGGCTTGGTCTATCCTGTGTCTTGAAGCCCATATGGCAATTATATCTCTTCCAGTAGCATAGTGATTCTAATTGGAGAGTTATAGATTTAATAATTCAAAATAATCATAAAGTCTTCAGAATCTAGCTTTTTTTAATATAAAGATGAGCAATGGTTGTGGCTAAGAGCAGATATAAACAATTGTTGATGCACATCTTTCAAGAAACGCTATTTTTTGCATCTCTGCATTACAGTGTTTCTGATAATAATATTCAGGATTTTTTTCTGATAATTCATTTTGTGCATATGTGCTTTTATCTGTTTCTTTTTTTTTTTTTTTTCAACAGAAACGGAAACATTTCTAGAAAAATTAAAATTTTTCTCTCCATTGAAGCAAGCTAACTGATGTGAGCTGCATTGCTCACAAATGCTAAGGTAGAGTACATCTGTATGATTTCTGGATATTTATCTCCTAGCTCTGATATTCATCTTCTGCCTATCAGCATTTTCCAAAGAAGTTATGGAGTTTAAACACATAAATCAGATTTTCTAGATGACCTTTAGTGCCATAGCAGGGAAAACTTTTGCAACAATTCAAAATAGGATGCCATGGGGGTATTGGGACAGATTTACTTAAGAAAAAGAGATCAAAATTTATAGGACATTGAGATTTATTAAAGATGAAACAAAGCTTTTCCTATTTTCTCTCCAGCTCTGCTGGTGTAGTCCATTCCTAGCAGCTGCAGTGATATATTGTAAACATTCAAAGCAGTGTATTGTTTCTCAGGTATGAAGTTGTGATTACTTGTGAACCTAGTGGTATCACAAACAGAAGAAATTTCAGGAATGTTTGCACTGCTCATTCCAGCCTTACAAGTAGATCCTATCAGAAAACAGATGACAGGATTTACCATGTTATGTAAGGGGCAAGGAATCTGGAAGGGCTTACTGCCACCGAAACTCAAATTCCAAACAGAGGACTAAGATTTCAGGTTTTGTTTTTGTCTACTTCAGCTCATCAGCATAATTCTTAATCTTAATTTAGTTTGCAGAGAGCTAATGCAACAATTTCTTATTTTATTTCTGGAGATACAATGTACATATACAGGTGCTTATACAATATAAACTGATATTTTTGCATAGTTTTCTTTTCTTGACTCTATTCTTTCCCTTGACTAAGATGTAAAAATGATTTGAACAGTAATCAGAAAAAAATAGAGAAAAAAAAAGTCGTATACTTTTGAAATGGAGGGAGTTTTTTGGCAAAAGATTGATATAATGCTGAAGTGATAAAGGAGTTATTCAACAGCAACAGGGATGAACCACATAAGACTGTGGCTATTGCTCCAAATTAAAAAGCGTGTGTAAGTTTCCATTTAAGTCACTGGGCAGAGTTGCAGACACACCATACATACCATACAGAAGTCTCCCTTGATCTTTCATCAGTCACCTCACAGCTGCTTCATGTCCTGGACAAAATATGAAATTACCTACTGTGCCTACATGGTGCAAAATGCAGTAGTGGCACAATACGGGGCACAATATAAGCAGATTACGAAACAGCAACAGAAAACCCTGAGTGCCCAAGGTTCAAGAGGATTGCACATTATTTTGCCAGAACAAAGATAAAATAAGAAAACAGAAATTAGGGCTCACTGTCCCTGATGTTGTTCATCATGGTGATTTTCCCAAGGTAGAGAATAAAGCAGCAGTTTTATGATAATAATATTGGCCACAGGTCTACAAATCATCTTGGGGGTTATCACATGGCATGTGCAAGACAACTAGGAGATCAGGCCCAGCCAGCATGAGTTCATACAAGGCAGATCCTTCTTGACCCACTCTATCTCCTTCTATGATTGAGTGACCAGCCTTGTGGGTGAGGGAAAGGCTGTTAATATAGTCTATCTAGACTTAAGCAAATCCTTTGACACTGTCTCCCACAGTAATCTCAAGGGGAAGCTGGCAGCCCATTGCTTGGACAAGTACACCCTTTACTCTGTAAAGAACTGGTTGGAGGTCCAGACCTAGAGAATAGTGGTGAATAGAGTTAAATCCAGCTGGTGTTTGATCATAGGTGGTGTTCCCCTGGTGTCAGTACTGGGGCCTGTGCTGTTCAATATTTTTATTGATGACCTTGAAGAGGGGATTGAGTAATTTTGCAGAAGACACGAAGCTGAGAGGAAATGTCAATCTACCTGAGGGTAGGAAGGCCCTACAGAGGGATCTAGACAGGCTGAATTACTGGGCTGAGGCCAACGGGATGAAGTTCAACGAGACTAAACGCTGAGTCCTGCACTTTGGTCGCAACAACCAGGCAATGCTACAGGCTTGGGCAGAGTGTCTGGAAGACTGTGTAGAAGAGACAGACCTGGGGGTGCTGGTCAACACTTGGCTGAACATCAGTGTGCCCAGGTGGCTAAGAAGGCCAATGGCATCCTGGTTTGTATCAGAAGTAGCATAGCCAGCAGCAGCAGACAGGTGATTGTCCCTCTGTACTCAGACCTGGTGGGGCCACACCTTGAGTACTGTGTCCAGTTTTGGGTCCTTCTCTACAAGAAAGACCTTGAGGCCCTGAAGCATGTCTAGAGAAGAACAACGGAGCTATACATTGTCTGGGGCACAAGTCTTATGAGGATAGACTGTGGGAACTGGGATTGTTTAGTCTGGAGAAGAGGAGGTTCGCTGGAGACATTATTGCCTTCTACAACTATCAGAAAGGTGGTTGTGGCAAGATAAGGGGTCAGCCTCCTCTCCTAGATAACTGAGAGGATGAAAGGGAATGGCCTCAATTTGAGCCAGGGGAGGTTCAGGAAATATTAGGAAAGATTTCTTCTCTGAAAGAGTGGTCAGGAGCTGGAACAATCTCCCCAAGGAGGTGCTTGAGTCACTGTCCCTGGAGGTCTTCAAGCGACTGTAGATGTGGTACTAGGAGATATGGTCTAATGGGAAAATGGTGGTGGTAGGTGGGTGGTTGGACTTGCTGACCTTGGAGGTCTTTTCCAACCTTGCTGATTTTATGATTCTATGAATCTGTAAATAAAGCATATGTTTATAAGAGTTTTACTGTGTTCGAATGGATGAGATCAATTGAATCTTTAAAGTCTTGCAGAGTACGACTGGATTCTTCTCTGAATTCAATCTCATACACCTCACATGTTAAAATGATCATTTCCCCATTTCTTCAGAGGGAGAGGCAATCACAGTAGATCAAAATTAACTAGCATAAGTAAAATATAAAATGAATGTTTCAGTGTGCCTGTATATTCTTTTAAAACATTTTTTAATAATTTAATTAGCTTGAAATTCCTAATAAAAATAATTACTGAATAATATGTAGCTCATAAATCTGATTATTGGAACTTTAGTACTGAATTTTGTACTGAACAATTGTAAGCTCTTCCTTGTTATCTTTACAAGTCTTACACTAAGATAATGCATACATCACATAGCATGAAAAATCAGAGTATGTAACATTATTATTTTTAAAATATATCTTCTGGATATAGTTAGTGGGACATCTCTGTCTCATCACTTCATGGATTCAGTTATATATTTAACATTTACATTTTTTCATATTCACTTTTGCTTTAACATATATATATATGCAATTGTTTATTGGTACACCCTTAGATCACAGAAATAACTGTATATTTTTGCCTGATACTCCAGTGACTTACTGAAAAAAAAAAAAGAAAGAAAAAGAAAAAAAAAAGCCCACAAATATTTATTAATCATTTGAGCTCAGGATATGAAGTAATTTTTCAAGTTGTCCAGCTGAGCTCATCCAGTTACATTTTCCCATCAGCTGTAAGAGATGGTATAAAATTGGCCCTGAATGTCAATCTGTCTTCAGGAACAGCTTTAATTTCAGCCTCAACCTCTGCATCAATGCTTAGACAGTGAGTTATGAATTTTCAGCTTCCTAGCAGGACTATTCCTTCACAAGTTCACTTGTGGTATCAAAATAAGAGCATGTAGAGTTTTCTTAGTTTCATAAAATGTCTCTAATTAAAATAAATAAATAAATAAATAAATAAAATCTCCAAATATCTCTTCCTGATATGGAAGTCATAACACATGTAGGAGTCACTAGGTTATCAAGCACTCCTTATTTTTCAACCACTTCTTCCCTCTATTTAAAAGATACTGCTTTTTCATACCCAATATGAATTCGTGTCTGTGGAGAGAAAATCTTTGCGACCAAACTCATTTGCTTGAATATTCCCATGGGAAAAGATAATCACCAGTATCAACTCATTTTTTTAAGGGATAATTGTAGTGTTGGAAAACACCATTAATATTTAATTCAATCCCAGACTAACATGTTTGCTGTAAACAAGAAGAAAACAAGCAGTTAAGTACAAGGTCTGCTCTGAAAGTAATACCTCATATTTTATTATGTTACCTCTCAGTGTCAGGGGCGGATGTTAGTGGTATGGCAGTAGAGGCTGACAACATAGAAAAGAGTCTTACATATATTTCCAAAGAGAATCTGTTTCTTGAGAGCCAATTTCTTCAATAAAAGTGAGTTGATGATTTAGAAACAGTTCAGGCACAGTGCAGGAGCACACCACTGGCTGACAACCCTCTTGGCTGGGTTTTGCCAAGGATAAGGATATCACTCCGGTTCGCCCAGAGAACAGGTAGGGATACACTTTTCTCTCTCGTTCCTAAAACTCAGTGTTTCAAACTGTGCAGTGCTCTCTTCATCCTCATACCAGAACTGCAGTTTCTGGTCCTGGAAACAAGTCTAATTTTCCTAGACAAAACAAAAAAAAATCTCTTTTCTAAACAAAAGAATGTGACTTGGGCAATTTTTAATGCACCACACTGTTGGCAACTTGTCCTGTCTGTTTGCAGGTTAATATGCACATAACTTCACCCTCACTCCACCTGCCTATAAAATGTTTTTCTTTTCAATGTTTTAGTATATAGATGTGACCCTGCTCTGTGTCCCATTCCTTGCAAAGTGTTATTAACACTGTCACAGTCATACTATGTTACAAATGGGAGCTTCTTCAGCTGTCCATTCATGACCATCACTTCCTGGCCATCAAGACAGATGTAAATGTTTACACACTATAATTTTTTTATCCATTAGGTGTTCATGGAAATGAGTAAGGAGTAGCATTTCTAGAAGTCAGTAATTACATACTTGGGGAGACTGGAATTCATGCACAGAGCTAAGAGTCTGTGTCTAATTCTTGCAGCTGCACAGTGTTTTCAGGGCTTCACTAGCTCCTCAGACTAAGAGTGAAAAGCTCACAGTGATCATCTAGTTTAAGTTTTGGCTTTTTGGTAAGATGATATATTATCTGATTTGAAAGAATCATGCTTTATAATATTTATGCTTTCGTGGATTTAAAAGATTTATCATGTAATTGCCTTTCCCAGACCTAAAGGATTTTTCCTTGTACAGAGATTCTTCCACACAGATAAATAATTCATTTTATAAATTATTTGTATTCCAGTTAAGTGTGACTTATTTTCCTGAAGAGCAATGTAAATGCACAAAATTAATAGTGTATTTTTTTGTCTTTGTAGCTATATCAACTATCATTTTTATAGACATTTTGATAACATTATACTATCTCTCATATTAGTAAAAGAGAAAATCTGATGATATCAAATGCTATTTATAACTAATATACTTGCAATATATGCAAAGCATTCCTCTTTTGAGTGATCTCACTCCAGAAAATAAATAAAATTCACTCTTTTCTTAAGCTTCCAATGCATGCAGATAGCAAAGCATGAAAATAGAGAACTTCTGCTATAATGAGATATTCTTGAAGTAATGTTTTCTAAACTCCTCTTAAGTCAGCAAATTTCAGTCTGTCCATAGTCTTGATTGTACAGAAGAGATAAAAGGCTGTAAAGACAAAAAAAAAAAAAGTGTTGCTGTTGTTGGCTCTGATCTGAGCAGGGGGTTGGACTGAGCACACTTTCAGACATGACTACCACTTTTTAGTTCTTGGTTCTGTGAATGTGCAGATCTTTAATTCAGAATATCTCTATATGCAAATACTTTTTCCAATAAATCTATAGTTTTCTGTAGAAAGTACTGTGATTTTTCTTTCATGACAAATAAAAATTAATTCCCTATTCAAGAGTTATGGTTTATTATTCTTTCAAGAGAAAATTTGAATTAAAAGGTTTTAGTTTAAGGGAAAGAGAAGAACACAATTTGTTTTTATTCTGCAATTTCCTTTAGAGGAAGCAGATTCTAGGTAAAGAAAAGAAACGTCGTCATGTCCTCCTGATCCAAACTGGAATTATCTAATGATCTCTGTGCACACAATGATCAAGGTACAAGAAATTTTGCATCCATGGCATTTGACTCTGTTATAACAATCCCAAACACATCCTCCACTGGAATTAGGACACCCTCAGGAAGATCTCCACTTGAATATGGAGTGATAATAATTGTTATGATTTACATTTGACAACTGGGATTATCCCGAAGGAGTCCAATCTGGAGCCAGTATCTCAATAGGATCAATATCCACTAAAGAAATAGCATTATTAAATTTAAAGGGGGAAAAAGGCTAATCTGTTACTAGTGACCATATAATCTAAAAAGGAGGCAGCATCAAAACTCTCACTCTCTCTTCATTATACAACTACACTTCTGGCAAATTGTTGGTTCCAGCTGTTTTATGAGGCTCCAACAAAAATTTCATGCTACCAGACCAGGATATTTCTGTCAGCCTTTAAGAGCAAATACACCTCCAGTGTAGGATTAAATATGTTTTGGTAAATTACAGGCAAATCTCGATCTAACTAAGGACTTTAATGTCAACTTAATCCTTCATTAAAACACAAACCCCTTACCTTTTTTTGACGAGGTGAGAACTGGGACCAAACCAAGGTAAAGATTATTTTTCTTGGTAACATTTTCATTTACCCCTAAACTAAATGTCTAACACATAAAACAAAAAGTTTTTCTAGTTGTGAGTGTTTTCACATTTATGAGACAGCACTGGTTTTGCTGAGGTCAGATTGTAAAGAGGTAGATCCTAATCTAGAATTTCCACAGTTCTACTCAATTCTGAGAAATATCAGAATTACACCAGACGACAATTCGACTAAACACAAGGAGAGGGAATAAAATCTAATCTAAATCTTTCCTGCGCCAAGGAAGATTTAGATTAGATTTGAGGAGAAACTTTTTCTCTGAAAGAGTGGTCAGGCACTGGAATGGCCTGCCTAGGGAGGTGGTTGAGTACAGGTGCAGGATTACTTCCCTAGCTCCGCTCATACCATTCCTGATACAGGCCAGGATGCCACTGACCTTGGCACACTGCTGGCTCATGTTCAGTTGGCTGTCCATCAGCACACCAAGGGTCCTTTCCGTCAGGAAGCTTTCTAGCCACTCCTCCCCAAGCCTGGGTTTGTTGTGACCAAAATGCAGGATCCGACACTTGGCCCTATTGAAACTCATGCAGTTTACCCTGGCCCATTGATCCAGTCTATCCACGTTCCTCTATGCCTTTCTACCCTCCAGCAGATAAACACTCCCTCCCAGCTTGGTGTCATATTATTAGCTGTTGACAGATATGAGGGCTGTTCTGAAAGTAATGCTTCTAATTTTATTATTTTGTCCTGCAACACCAGAGGAGGATGATGGTGGTATGGCAGTAGGGGCAGAACCTTCCCACCACTATTCCACTACACTTTGCTGCTATGTGATAGATGGCAGCAGAGGTGCAGTCTAACAGAATGGTGTCTAACATGGGAGTGTGTATGAAGAAAGGTGTGGAACTGAATTCCTTCAAGCAGAAGAAATTCCACCCATTTATGCCAATCAAAGTTTGCTGAACTTTAATAGAGATGAACCAGCAGATGTGAGCACAGTGAGGTGGTGGGTGGTGTGTTTCAGCAGTGGTTACAATAGGTCAGCCTCCACTAGTGCAGATTTTTATGCAGACTTCTGTTCATCCCTAGTGAAAATACATGATTTTCATAAATGCATCCAGCATTTTATAGAACAAAGAATTAGTAAAATCTTTTTGAAACATCTGAATTTATGCAGTTCTGACAAAAAAAAAAAAAAAAAAAAAAAGAANAAAAAAAAAAAAAAAAAAAGAAGAAGAAGTTGGCAGTCAGCTGATTTTGCACAGTTAAATCCAAGAGGTCAGGTGCAGGAAAAACTATTTTTTAAATTGGGCAGATGGAGGAAGTTTTATCCAAACAGACAGCTGATCCAAAATCAAATGTTCCAAAGCCAGAGAAGGACATGAAAAGAAAATCCTTACAAACAGAAATTTTACTAGTAGTAAATAGACTGAATGCATAAGAAGTGGAGGAAGTACCTGTCTAAATGTACAATAGAAAGGCTAAGTGCACATAATTGGTCATGCTGCAGGTTTGATGTCTTCATTCTGATATGCATCAAGTGTTCCTACCTGATGTCAATAATGGTATTCAGAATCCCAATGATACTAGAAGAATAATGGTAATTTTTTTCTCTTGGACACAATTAGGGAGCTTGCACCAGCACACCTCCACACAGAACTACAGAGATAAATTACATGCTGTGATAGATGATGAGTATCTCAAAATCTATGAACAAGACTTGGAGGCTGTGAAAACATGCTGAATTCATTACTGAACATGAGAAATGCATTCTGGTGAAAAGTCACAAAAACTCTCTCACAAAAGCTATTGAGCACAGGCTGGTAGCTGTGGCAAAACTCTCCCAAATGCAAGGCACACAGACCTGCTCATCAGACCCTTGAAGTGCCAGAACTGCTGGTCAGGGTCAGCCAGAAGTAGATCAAAGAGGGAATTGGATATTTGTAGGAAGAAAAAAAATGAACTGATCTGCAGTGTGACAGTAGAGTATAAAATGAGGTGAACTATACTCTTCCTTGACTGAAAGAAGGGGAATCGGGGAATGTATGGGGAAGATAGATACGGTTGTACACATCTCTGAAACACAGGAGTTCATTTCACTTTTCTGGTTATATCTAATATTTTTCAAAGCAATTTTAATTTCTCAAAAGAGTAATAAAATAAATATGTTATTAAATTTATGTGAGAACCTAATGAGCTAGCAGAACACCCCCCCCAGCGATTTACACTAGGTGCTCTTATTATCACGGTTCACTGACATGATAGAGCATAATGACATCTGAAAGAGTACTTGGAGACCACTATTATGTGTCAATGAGCAGTTAAGAAGCCTTTAGCTTTTTGGAGCCTCAGTTTATTGTGTCAGTATGTGGAGAAACAAGCACTAAAGGCAGCAATATCTCCAAATGATGGAGCCAACTGGCATCATAACAGTATGCCTGCTCATATTGTACTTGGAAATGCTTTTTATCCATGGCTGAATAATGTGAAAAAATCTATATTTCATGATATTGCTGTGTGTTCATCTTCTTGAATACAGATATATGAATTTGTGTTTAGATATTTCTGTACACCCACCTGTGCGACCTGGTGTAGGGAACCTGCTTTGGCAGGGGGGGTGGACTAGATGATCTCTTGAGGGCCCTTCCAACCCCTATGATCTATGATTCTATGATTCTATGATTCTATGATTCTATGATTCTATGATTCTATGATTCTATGATTTTATGATTCTATGATTCTATGATTCTGTATACGAAGCCACAAATAATTATTTTTAATTCAGACTTCTCAAAACAGCCCTAAATGTGTTGTAAGAACATGTGTTAATCCTCTGACCTTCAAAATCACTGTGGATGATCTGTCGTTTTTAAACTGCCATAGTTCCTGATGTGATGATTAATATATTGTTTGTAATTTCTATGTGGAGATACCAATCTCACTTACGGGTTTGTTAGTTTTTCATGAACCCACCTTCAGCTTTTGCTGATGTTTTGACTCACAGTGCTAGAAAACTTTGCAATCACCCACAAAGTCATTTCACTAGAAAACTTTTAGTCCTAGAAACTGTACCTTTTCCTTATGCAAAAAAAATTATTTAGAAACAGGCCAGGGCTACGTCTGATATGATCAAATGGGCAAAGCAGTCACATTTCTTTCCTTTCCACTCCACAGGTATAGGGAAGAAAAACTGAAAAGTGAAAGTTGGAAAGCTTCTGGGTTAAGATAAAGACAGTTTACCAAGTAAAGCAAGAGCTGCGTGTGCAAGCAAAGGAAAACAAGGAGTTAATTTACTATTTCCTGTCAGTGAGCAGATGTTCAGTCATTTCCAGGAAAGCTGGGATTCATCTTGTGTAATAGTTACCTGCAAAGACAAAAGCTGTGACTCCAAACATTCCCTATTCCTCCTTCTTTCCCTTAGCTTTTATTATTGAGCATGATGTAATCTGGCATGGAATATTCCCTGAGTCATCTGGGGTCAGCTGTCCCAGTTGTGTTCCCTCCTGGCTTCTTGTACATTTCCAGCTGCTTGCTGGGAAGCAGAAAACACCTTACCTCTATGTAAGCGCCACTCATCAACAGCTAAAACATCCATGTGTCAGCAGCACTGTTTTGATCCCAAACACAAATATTGTACAAGCTGCTTTGAACAAAATTAACTCTATCCCAGTCGTCCCTATGTTCAATTATCGTCCTACTTGATTTACAGAAGCATTAAGTACTGTCAGAGAAGCAAATTCTATTTGCTGTGTGTTTGTACAAGATCTACTGCTCTGAGATATATGGCTTTCTCATTGTGGTTGTTCAGTAATATCATAGTATATCATCACAATAATAAAATCTGTCTCACTGAAAAGGCTGCTGATTTAAAAATCTGTAGCTCTCTGACATTTCAACATCCTGCCTGCAGAATCCTGGTCTGACAAGTGAAATGGGTACGGCAGTCATTCCCTTCCTGCCATCAAATCACTTTTCTGTATGGTTATTTTCATCCATGTTCTTTCAGTCTTAAATAAGAGAGACAGCATGCAGAATTAAGAGTATTCCCTTCAGATCCTGATTCAAAACCTCTGGGAGTAAAAAATCTTTCCACTGATTTAAAAGGTTTGACATAAATCCCCAAATCTGTGGAATGTGGAGTAATTAAGGTTGTAGAATATATCTGTGGAAATCATTATTATTCTTTTATTAGTGACTGATTTTGTAGAAGTATATTACATGCAAGAGTTTTGTATACCTTATTTAATTCATGCAATCAGCATTACTAAAGCATCTCAAACAAAAGTTATAAATAATTTGAGAATGTAAGTAAAGTGCTTCTCACGTTCAAGATGCATGGATTTAAAAGAGTTCAAACCAATTGAAAGAATCACCCAGAAGACTAAACCAGTCTTGTATTAATAGCTGAAAAAAACAGATGCATAGTAAGAATGAGAGTGGTTAGTGGGACAATTAAACCACAGTGCCTTTCTATCAAGAAGATGCTGGTCACTTCTGTTCAGCCATGAAAATGCACTTTTCCTGTGTCAGTTATGTTTGCCCTTTTTTATTATTGGAAAATGGTCTCAGTGGTTGGAGAGCAGTAAAAATTACCACAATTCTCTCAATTTCAGGTTGTACCAGAAAATCCCTTGCTACATAATTTCTCTGATTTTCCAGTGGAGTTTTATGTCCATTTCTATTCATGTATATTCTAATCTAGATTATGTTTAATATCCGAATTAAGGGAAAACAAATAAATAACCAATAAATAAATAAATAAATAAATAAATAAAACAGGTCAGGCTTAGCTCTCAGAAATCTTGCTCTCCTACAGGTTTAAATATGTGAGAAGTACACGTGCAAAGAGATCTAAAAGAATGTGTCCCAGATAACATTTCCTCCTGGTTTTGGGTTACAAATGCAGTAAGCTTTACATTCCTTCTTTTTTCACTGATTATGGAAAAAAATAAAAATAAAAAAGTACCATGGTGACTCCATATACTGAGGAGAAAGTCAGCCTTGAGGATAAGGAGACATTTTGAAGTGCTTGTATAGATGATAGAGGTCCTTCTCTTCTTTCAGTAAACAGCTCATGGCTGTTCACTGACACCTTTTCCCTTAGTGAGCTGCAGCAAAGGGGATTTCATCCCATTACTCAAATAGTATTGTGAAATTTCACTTTATGCTGGGGTGCAGGACTTCTATTTGCATCATTTATCTCCTTTACAAGATATTTCATTCCTGCCTTCCTGTGTGAACACACGTCTGAACATCCTCATGCAGAACAACTCTGCTTTATCAGAGGTCTGAACGACACCTGTGGGAGAAAGAGATTGGATTGTACAGAGATAAATGAAGAGTTAAGTCAAGTACTGAAGAACAGCTCTAAGACTGTTTACAGAGGATCACAAAAACAAGATGACCAGAAAAGCAGCATTGATTTCATGGTACTGTGTCATTATTGCCACCTAATTTTTTGGTTAATACTGTTAGTACTCATAGATGAAAACTGTCAAAATAATGGGAAATTGGTATACCTTCTATTACAGTCTGGATGATGTTGCTGGTAGTGCTGAAGGATAGACAATATTCCAAAACGTTTCAAGCTACTGTTTGGTAATAGCTCTGATCTGTGCAATTTCATCATTAATTACCTATTTATTGCAGAGAAAAACAAAAACATATGAACAGTAATGTTATGAATACTAGTAGGCAAACGAAGAACTGAAGAGCTATTTAAAAACACTGCTGGATCATGACTTTTGAGCACTTGACGTTGAGTTTAATAAAATGTAATTATATAAGTATTTCTTTAACGTATTCCAGTAAATGTGAGTTACATTCAGTTGACAGTTTTGCCTTATGCATATAGAGTCCAAATAACACTGAGTAACAGATACATCATGATAACCAACAGCCACTGTTTATGCTAAGGGGCAAGCAGATGTGCTATTCTAAATACCAGACTACAAGGCTGAAAAAGCTCTAAGATATTGATTGTCACTCTCTGAAGTATCCATTTGCCAATAGGCATCCTTCAGAAAGGCTGCTACTCATTAATGAAACAAATATCTTGTAGTCTGGCAAACCATACTATACATACATCGATTAACAGAATGCAAATCACCATGACAGACTTTTTTTTGTTCCTGCTACCACTGAGGGTTCCCTTTAATCCAGTTAACCTTGGGAAAATGTTATCAGATCTGGAAGCAATGAAGCTTTCCTTCTATATGTGGCTGTTCTGCAAAGAAAGGTACTGGACAAACAGTAAAACTGTGTTTGAAGAGAAAATAATTAAAATATTTTGCATTCACATGTTTTACGCTTCTGAGTACCATTTGAGAAAGATATCAGCTGTTCAAAAGTTCAGTTAATTTTTGCTTTGGACAAGACTTCTAATTATTTTTGGAGCCTACAAATTTTATACTGACTATTCCATCTGAATTTCTTATTGTCATCCTTTACTGAGAAATGCATGACCGCTGTACTACAAAACACAGGATTGGCATGTGGTGTTTACAGTTTTCACTTACCTCTGCAGAAAAAAAACACCCAGAAGACAATGAATTTCCTCTATACTCACTCTTATACATGCTAAGTTATTTTTTCCTGAATTTTAGTGTCCAAAATAAGGCTTTGAAAATTGTGCTATTAAACAACAGGAAAAACAGAATCCTTCTGAGATTCCATTTTAATCATTATACATCTCATTATTTTCTAAATTAACTAGGTAAAGAATCATTACAGTATCCCTTGTAGCCTCATTGTGCTTATTTACAAGATGATGAATCAGACGTTCTTTATCCCTGCACTTGTAAGACAGTAATTTTATTTTTTGCAATTACCCAAACATTTTGTGGATGTGTATTTTACTTGCAATTCTCTCAGAATTTGTCCTTGAACAACCAATGATTTGTACTGCAAAATTGTCTCATTGGAACTACCTAATCTTTCAGTGCTTTTCAAGACTATTTAATTAATTTGCTCTATATACCTCATGGAGTTCTGTTCTCTGACACCCTTGAAACAGCAATAGCTGCTACACATTTTGGGGTCAAATCCACTTCTATCAATACTACCTTTAGATCACATTGCTTTGAATAACACTCACTAACCATTCCCTTAATGCATCATCTAAACTCCCTACAAAGTGGCAGTGCTCCTTTAATTGTTGTAATCCACTCATATATTCCACAAATGTTTCATTTTCTTGACTCTATCTATAAAACCAGAAATGTTTTGTAGGTAAAATAATTAAGTAATTTTGCAGAATTTCCACAATCTCAGCAGAAGATTTTGCTTTAATAGCATCTGTAAGGCTATGCTACAGGATATAATTTTGATGACCTTTACACTCAGCAAAACAACCATCTTTTTACATAATATTGATATTATAAAATAATTCTCATGTCTTCCAGTTTAAGTAGTTCTTCATCAAACTAACAGATAAATTATCTTGCCCAAAATAATTCAAAACTTCTTTTCTCCCACCTACACAAAAAATATGCATATATATGCATAAGTACAAATAGTAGTAGTACAAATGTTGTAGGCCTGTCTCAGCATCAGGTTCTACCATATAAACAAGCAGCCATTCTTTCACTGCATTCTGTAGCAAAGATCTGTTCTTGATGCCAAGATTTGACATCCAAAATAGCAAGAACTGAAAAAAATAAAAATGATGCCTTGATGAAGCAGTAACATAGTATGTTGCCACTCTGATAGGACTCCAGGTGTCTTTTCATGTGTATCCAGCATGAAGCTGAGATGTGTATGCCCTCAAAAAAACTAAAGTGAGAGGTGCTGCATATTCATGTGATACTGTGCACCACTAGGCAACAATATCAAAACAATGCACAAAGTCAAGTCACTTTGTATAACTAGGAAAGAAGCAGTAATTACAGCTTTTAATGGAAGTCTATCTTGCAACACATTAATGATATCAGTGCACTCATGTACAGGCATCAATTGCTGTCAGAAATTCCCTGTTATATCTGAATGTTACTCAGAAGAGTAGAGTGAGGTAAATGTCTCTCTGCATTTCACCAAACATTTTAAACAAATATCCTCTGACTATAGTAAGACTTTCAATACATTTCAGAGACTTATGTTTTGTCCACTTAACCTTTGAGCAGAAACTCACTGCAGAAATATGTTCTCATGCAGTAATTCAGTGAGCTCTACTTCTTCAAAATAAAAGAATAATATTAATTTAATAAATACTTCTGGCTCTACAGTAGAACTTCCATGAACAAAGCTGGATAAAGCCAAAATGGAGCAACATACGCTAAGCAATCATGAGACCACTTCCCTGTGGATTCAAAGGTATTCATTCCTCCTCTTTCATTCCTCAAGTAAACTCTCAGGGGAAAAGGTCCCCCTGCTTTCTTCTACATCCAGACAGTCATGGTTTTATGATTTTTGTTACTGGTATTCCACATCATAACATCATGTATTGCATCGTGAGTTAAAGTTAATGCTTCAGTTCCATGGATCATCGATAGTTCTGGGTATACCTGTCTTAGAAGAGAAGAAAGACTACATACCCCAGAAGACCTTGCATTGCTTTGTGTTTCCTGCTCCCCACTCAAAGGGAAAGATAAAAACTGTTCACGTGTCAAGAGACACAGGCTTTTTCCACTTGGATCATCCCAGCAGCGCATGCTCCCTAGCCATCTCACCTTCAGCATTAGGATAAGGCCTTCTGTTTTCACTCTCTCATTTTATTTGATTTTATTATCTTCAATTCCAATTGTATTGTATTATATTGTGTTATTTTGCATTCTGATCTCTTATTTTAGTAAATTAGCTTTCCTCCTCAGATAGTTGCCGCTGTTTTATTTTTAAGCCCATCTCCCTTCTCCCTTTCCCCCTTCCCCTTTCCCTGATCATGGGCCCATGGTTCCTCCTGCCCCATTCATCACGGAACCAGGCTGAACCACCCCATAAACTGTTCACACGGATGTTACTTCTATGTCAGAATATATTAGAAGAAATAGAACCTAACGTTAAAGTGAAGGTGAAAGCCCAGTGCAAACACCACAAGCATTTTTCTTGTTTGGGCATACCACAGAATTGGTAGTGAGAGGAGCCACCTACTAAATTCTGAAAAATCTGAGAACATAAACCACTTTGTTTTTAAATAGGAAATATATTGACAATTTTTTCTCATATTTTTAAGATATTTCTTTTTTAATTTATTGAAGAAATGCTGAAGAAATGCAAAGCAAAAAATGTAATTTACTTGTAGATAAATCATAACCAATTCAGAGGTATGTATAAAACCAATGCTTACTCCCTTGAATAATTTTGGATATGAGAAGAGACACAATCAAATCAAGAAAAAAAATAAAAATTGCACACAAAAAAAAAGTGTCTATTTTTTCCTAGTTTAAATGTAATGAAGGAGAATGGTTTAAGAGAGAGAGGGAAATAAAGATGCTTATTTTGACTCCTGCTGAAACACAGGTCAAACATGAAAGTAGCACTTATTTCATCAAGGGTTAAGAATCATCTGAAAGTTTTTTGAAGTGGCTTACAGAATATTCAAGATGAAATCTCTTGGACTTGGAGGCAGGTCTTGATGACATCCAGATTTGGGAATACAAGTGACTACTTTGCTCCAGATTCCTCTGGCAGTTGAAAATGTTTAAGAAAATTTGCCATCTAATTTGCATTAGATATCTGTGGTTGATAATTTTGCTATTTATTACCTGGTACTTGTCTTTTAGAGTAAAAAATACATATTTTTCTCAAGAATATACAATGTAATGTTAATCCACCTTCATTTTAAAAATCTATAGAATGATATATGCAGCTGTTTTTTCCTCCTGACTATGTAGAGGGAGAGTGAGAAAATTCTGCATTCATGAATTTGTTGTATCTCTGGTTTCAAAATATATATATATATATTTGCTACATATTTACTATGCTGTGAGCACTATTAAAGAGCTAAAAAAATTGAAAATAAGGAAAAAATATCCCCGGAAACAGAGCAACAAGTTGCTTTCACAAAAACAAACTAAATCTCTATTTTCAATGTGTGTGATTTATACTGTGAATGCAATTTGTTTATTTGGACACAATATTTCCTGAACTGATCTCCATCTAAAATTCGACTGGGCATCAATAGACCCCAGAACATCCCCAAAACACTATAATCTCTTCAGTGTTTTAGAAATGTCCAATGATTAAATTAATATTTCTGAAGAATAATCAGTGTCTTTGACCAGAATTGAAACTATTCTGTAAATATTTGGTTATAATCTGAGACATGCATCTGAAATCTATGGGGTCAGGCCCATCTGTATGTTATATAAAGCTGCGCAGGACTAATGAGATTGAAATGATTAATGTTAGGTGTCATTTGTACCATATTGCTTCAGCCTGAATACATAGATTTATTTTTGGCAAAAATATCATCTACATTGTTTAATCTACTAATTACACATGCTGAAAATCATATGATATCAAGTAGACAGATCTAGAAAATACTGAAATTTTAAGAGACAGAAAAAGAGTTCTTACATGTGAGCTTTATGTACTGAAATGTGTGAACACTCTCCAACTGTGGGTCTTTTCTGTATTCACAGTTCTAACGCAAAAGTTCAGCCTTGCTCTAAGATTCACAACCCATGCCACGTTTAATGTGAAATATGGCCATACCCTGTGTTGATGAAGGAGTGACATCATCAAGCACAGTGACACATCCAAGAATTACAGATGAACATTTTGAGGAAGTCATACTTAAGTTAGGTATTAAAATGTTCTGTGACAATCAACCAAGTAGTTACAGCACATTGATAACAGAAAATTGGACTGAGTTTTAGAAGCTGTATTGATGAACACAGTTGGGAAGTAATTACAACCATGGGTCCTCCTATGAACTCTTTAGGCTCCTCATAAAACCATGGAGAGTCTTAAGCACAGAGGGAAAATTTGAGAATTGATTGCCAAAAGATTGGTTTTGCTATTTACATTCAGGGCTTTCCTATAACAGAAAACCATCAGAGAGGGATTTGTTTAAGACTGTAGGAAATGCAGTACCCAATCATCGAGTGATGAATCATGAAGAGAGACCCTGATTCTGGATGCCACGGATGGGATTTTTATGTAAACCAGAGGGATGTAACATGTATACTTGGTGTAGCTGAATGTCTCTACAGGAACCAACCTGGACACAGGCTGCAAGGGTATCTCAGCTGTCATAAGCGTGTGAGGGAGACTTTCTTTATTCCTTAGGGTGTACAATCTCCGATAGCAGCTACAGCTTTCCTTTGGGTAAGAAAGCGTACATCTAATCATTTTACTTTAGGGCAAAGCAAGTGGCAACCTTCTCTTGTCTAGAATCTCATGATCAGGGCATTCAAACCTGGTTCTGGCTTGTCTGAAACAAAAGTTAGATCACTGCCATCACTGCTGAGATGTACCACCCACTGCCTCACTATGCTTACATCCAATTTTTGGTCTCCACAAATGTTCAGCAAATGTCGATGAACATCAGTGGGCACAATTTTTTCCACATGGAGGAATTCAGTTTCACAACTTTGCTTCCAGTTAGCTCCTGTACTAGGATTTGGCTGAGAGGCTGGTGTAGAGACAGACACTTTGGGTTTTTTGACCATGGGGTAGTTTACTCGGTTCCTGGCCTGTTATCTGTTGATAGAATGCACCTGTCTCAAAGGGGGAAACGAATTCTAGCACAGGAGCTAGCTGAACTCATCAAGAGAGCTTTAAACTAGCTGTGATGGGGGAAGGGAATAAAACAGGGCTCACCAGTAAAGACCCTAAGGGGGCTGTGCAGGAGCAAGGGGTGAGGCAGATGTCTCAGCTGAAGTGCATCTACACCAATGCACGCAGCATGGGCAACAAACAAAAGGAGCTTGAAGCCATAGTGAGGTAGGCTAGCTATGACCTCGTCGCTGTTATAAAAATATGGTGGGACCTCTCCCATGACTGTAGTACTGGGATTGATGGCTACAAGCTCTTCAGAAGGGATAGACAGGGAAAAAAGGGTGGTGGCATAGCTCTCTATATCAAAGAATGTTTTGNGAAAATTTTTTTCTCTGAAAGAGTGCTCAGGTGTTGGAATGGCCTGCCTAGGGAGGTGGTTGAGGCACCATCCCTAGCGCTGTTCAAGAAGCGTTTAGATGAGGTGCTAAGGGATTTGATTTAGTAGTTCAGTGGGTAGGGACGGTGATAGGAGGATGGTTGGACTAGATGATCTTGTAGGTCCTTTCCAACCTAATGTATCTATGAATCTATGAATCTATTCCATCTCTACTACCATACCACCAACATCTGCCTCTAATGTTGCAGCTCAAAATAATAAAATAGGAGGCATTACTTTTGGAGCACACACTGTCCTTTAAAATGTGTAACTAGTACATTTACATTCATGTATATGCATGACAGGGCAATAATCTTAAACAAATACTAACAAGGTATCTTTTACAGGAAATAATCCTGGGTTTACACGTGTGCAAAAATGACTTTAAAAATGTATGGTGCCAATTTAAAAGTTGACCATAACTTTGGATGGGATTCAAAATTCATACATATATTTTACTTGTTTGTCTTAAAACTTCTGTCAACAATTTCCCCAAGACTTTTGTTTTTACCAGTTACAACATGACCGGTTTTGAGGGCCTTCATTCTGAATTTAATCCTAAAGCAAACAAAAATGTTAGGATCAGTTCAAGCAATGATTTTCTGTAGTATTAGTCCACCCACTCTGCTGTTCAATCTGGATACATTCCAAACCTATCTGAGCAGAGGAGTGAGTTTTGAAGTGAGCTTGGAATACTGAGGAAAATCTGGAAAAACTGTACTTCAAATGTAATGAACTCCAGAAAGAAGTCAGTGGCATGGGTAATAATAATCTCCACCCTGCCTGCATGACATGAAATGACAAAAAGTACAATTTCTTACTTGTTCTTTTTCTCCATTTGTTTATGACAGACTGTTAAGCTGGCTAAGTAAAATGCCATGACAAATGCACTAATTCTGGGGAAAAAAAGGTAACTGTGTTTACTTAATGAACCAAGAATGTATGAGAAAAAGTATTGTTTCTTTACAATACTGAAATGAATAGAGAAATGAGAAAATAACAGGTATCATGATTTTTTTTAGTTTAGTAAAAGTAAAATAAAAAAGTAAGATAGGAGCATTACTCACTGTTCAGAACCTTTTTTAGGATTTTTTCTGGTTACACAAACATTTTAAAACTTGACAAGTGATCAAGTGACTATTTTTTTTTTAGTCTTCCAGTAAAGACAGGCCATATTAAACTAATTTTACGTGTTATCCCTATTGAGTTACTAAACTTGTGTTTTAGTATTGTTTCAGTACTTGCTTCAGTACTGTAGAACTAACTTGCTGACTCCTAACAGAAGTAAATTTCAGCTAATTTTTATATGAAGTGATATTTAGCTCAAACTATTCCAGAGCTGCTTATCATGCTTGCTTAGGAATTTTTCAGAAACAAAAGGCACTATCATCCAAATATTTCTCCATACATTAAAAATCTGCAGGACTTAATAATGCTGATGCCACCTCTTTCCCGTAGCTTTCATTCTTCATAGGTTTTCCTGGCAACTGAGGACTGCAGTTTAAAAACAAGCACTCGTTTTGTTTCCTTTCACAAAGTACAACACTAAACTACAAATCATGGAGTTAAAGCAAAGTGCCTAACAATAACACATTTTCTCTGTAAAGGTACAGAAGTAGAGCTCTTTGAAAGCTGGAAAAGCACAGGCAATCAAAAGCAACACAAAAGTAATCTTATTTTTATTACACACAAGGAATTTTTCCCAAAGAGTGTTGATGTCTGACCAAAAATAAATAAGAAACTAGGATAAAATACAGAAGGAAGATTACTTGAGTTAAATGATTCTGCCAAGTTTTACTTAACTACACATGGTCATGAGAGGTTGGGTTTCTTCTGTGCTCTGCCACAACTGGTCAAAGTGGCAAATAATAGACACTGCAACAAACAGTTATTCAGGCAGTCACTGAATCCCCACCTTGCTACATCATTCCAAATCCACATTTCTAAGCCCTGCCATAACTTCCAAAAATCTCCAGTTGTAGGTGCCTAAACTGTAATTATTAATCCTCAGGTAACATCAGAATCAGAATAAAAGAAATAGAATAAATTATCTAAAATGGGTTAATAACTAAACAAACAAACAAACAGGTATATTTTTTTTGTGGAAAGTTTTTTGCAAGGTGTTTCAGTGAGCCATGGAACCAAGACCTTACAAATCTGACCTAAGTTTGGAAGAACAGAGAGCTGTTAGATAAGGAATGATATTACTATGGACAAGGTAAAGCTAGACCCACATACGGTTTATAGGGCAAGACAGAAAGCTTCTGCCATATAAAACACCTATCTGGCAACCTAACAATGCTTCCACCAAGTGTAGATAAACAGAAAACTAAACTTAATTACAAGGCTGTTCCTCTGTTTCTCTGTTTTGATTATGAAACCTCTTTGCAGGGCTAATCAGTGTGGAATTGTGCCATTTTTTTCATCTAGAAATAGGTGAAAAAGGGCTGCTCAGATGCAGCAGTTCCATCTCCTGCACAGATGCTGAACAAATACTCTTCAAAAAGGAGCTCAGGCGGGGAATGGTTTGGGCAACTGAATGAGGCAAATCTCTAGCTTGTCCTCATGCTACTTCACTCCATAGAATCATAGAATTAAAAAGATTGGAAAAGATCTACAGGATCATCCAGTCCAACTGTCCACCTATCTCCAATAGTTCTCACTAAACCATGTTCCTTAACACAGTGGCTAAACATTCCTTGAACACCTCCAGGGTCAGTGTCTCCACTACCACCCTGAGCAGCCCATTCCTGCGCCTGACCACTACTTTTGGAAAAGTAGTATTTCCTAACATCCAGCCTGAATCTCTCCTGATGCAACTTGTGGCTGTCGCATCTAGTCCTATCACTAGTTACACAAGAGAAGAGGCCAACCCCCAGCTCACTACATCCTCCCTTCAGGTAGTTTTAGAGAGGTTCACGAGGTTCACTGCCCTTCTCTGGACACACTGCAGGGTCTCAATGTCTTTCTTGCAGTGAGGGGCCCAAAACTGAACACAGTTTTTGAGGTACAGCCTCAGCAGTGCTGAGTACAGGGGGATAATTACTTCCCTAGTCATGCTGAGAAAGTTATTTCTGATACATGTGTATGCAAGTTCTCCTATTCTGTCTACTTGCTTCCCCTGGTATTCTTTGACCAATGTTTTATTTCAGATGTAGGTGGAGAGTTGCAGTGCAAATTGATTTGATTCCAAATGGTATTCATCCCTCAAACAAGGTCGAGTCATTAGAGGAATTAATGGGAAAAAAAGCAGGCAGATAGGCAGAAAGAGCCAAAATACCTGCCACAGGTTTTTAGGCTGGTATGCAAAATGGGATCAAGATGAGGATCCCAGTGAGAAATGGCCCAGGAAGGCCAGACAGAACAGTGAGAAGGGGGACCAGCTAAAAACAAGCAAGTCAGGGCTGCAGTGGAGCTGCACAGACCAGGCAGAGACTGGACCATAAAACCATGACAGGCAGTAAGGTACATTGGTACACCCAGGACCTGGACATCATGTTAAAAAAATATTCCTGTTCAGACAGCTGTGATCTGAAGAAGTAAGTGAAGTTGTGCACAAGAGCATTTTTTTTGAACTAAGCATTCCCTACTCTTCTAAATGCAAACCTCATAAAAGTTGCTGTTTTCAACAAGATTTTCAAGACTTGGTTTGTTGTTTTGATTTATTATTATTATTATTATTGCTTGGTGTTTTTGAGCTACAGCAAGAAATCTTTACTGTATTATTATTATTTTCCTTGTAATTTATTATATCTTCTGAACTTTAAAAAATCTTGGAGTAATTGGTTCAAGTAGAGTTTGACTTCATAGTGATCCGTGGTTGGTTGGTAATCTTTTCCCATACTTGGTTTGAGTACAATAATAAATGATTTAAATGCCTTTTCTTTTCTAATTGTAACTTAATTTCCATCTACAGTGAAACAAGGACTCTTACTTTAGACAAGCAGTTAAAGAAAAGATAGATGGTTTCTGTGGTTGTTGAAAGCTTTACTAAATAAGATTGATTTCAGCCCTCTATTTTTTTTTCTTTTTTTTTTTTTCCAAAAAGCTAGTAGATTCTTCTCTAAGTTAAAAAGAACCCATTATCTTCACATTTGAGAAATAGAGTTTGATGTCTCTTCATCTGTTTGATATAAAATACAACCAGTAATTAAAAAAAAAAGATCTGAGTTTGCTGTATTTTCTTATATAAGCTGTAAAACAGCAACCAAAGAAGATTTCTGGTTCTGTTAACATATTTATACATAACACTTGATACTGCAAGAGGGTTTATTTATTTATTTATTTTTTAGATCATTTATTTTGCCAGCCAGGATTTTTGTGGTTAGAGAAAACATTGATTCCTACATATAAGAAAACTAAACAGTACATATTAGGAGCTCACCAACAGCAATATACAGCCATACACGTTAGGCATTCTTTCTCATTTTCTTTTGTATATTTTAATGAAAGGACATTTTAGCACTTCAGAATTCTAGAAAGGTGTTCAGAGCATCTGTACCTTCTTGGAAAGCAGCCAAAAAAACATCAACATATCTCAACCACTTTCTCTCTTGACATTGATTCCAGCACTATGTTCAGTCCAGAAGATGCTATGAAAATATTAGTAAACACTGGACTAAACTCTGTTTGATGGCAGAAGGCAAAGGCGGCCACAGATATGAAGTCAGAAAGCATGTGTCAGTATGATGTGAAATCACAGATAGACAAGCACTGGTTCACTGTCCGGTTCATACCCTCAGCCACAAAGGGCCAGATCGTCATGCCTTGCACGCAGCTGGACTGAGTAGTACAGTTAAGATTTTCTCCTTGCTGCAGGAGTGGAAAGTCAAAACCTGCAGCCCCTCTCACTGTACTTCATGAAAGCAGGGAAGATGTAACTAGGGAGTCAGGAAGTAACAGAACATCACTTGGTTGATCATAGGCACCAGGCAACATGGAAGGGAGGAGAGATTTTTCTGACCTTCTGAATTCTTCTGTGTCCATTTCATGAACTTTCATGATTATATTCAAGGATGTATATAAGTTAGACCATGTAATAAAATAGAAGTATGTCTAGGGAAAAGTAAAATCACATGAAAGAAAGAAGAAACATTGAACTAAATCTGTCCCTTGGTAATTGGTTAAATTGGAAACTAACCTATATAAATTATAGGAAAAGTCAGAGAAGACATTTGATGTTCTCCTTGCACAAGTACAGCAGGGTGTATACATGCAAAACAAGTAAAGAACAGAAGTTTCTAGATGTCATCCTGCAGGCAGAAATTTGTCTCTGACTTCTCTGTCTCTGCATCATAACCAATATCCAGATTGCGCAATACCCAATTTACAACAAACACCTTTGTCTTCCCCTGCCTTTACCCTGTTGCTGCCATGGAGATCTTGATAGCTTTTTTTTTTGTCTGAGTCAATTACTCAGACATAAACTCCCTTTAGAAAATAACAGATGTGTTGGCGTCAGAATGGGTCAGCAGATGACCGACTGCAAAGCACAGGATAGACAAAGAAAAAAGTTAGAAAAGATGCATTTGCTAGTCATTATATTTTCTTTTATGTTTTTGATTAACAGAAGTACTATTCTTCAATAAATATCTCATTACTGCTCTTCTGGGGAACATAAATTCTGTTAGAACTTTGCTTTTCAACCTAGACATTATCCAGTAAAAGCATCATCCTACACAAGATCCCTAACGTACTTCAGTATCTGTGGTGAACTTGAGAACATAGTCTGTTAAATTAAGAAGGAGCAGAGTGTGATTCAGAACAGATTTTTTTTTTTAATTGGTCTTAAAGTAAAGTATCTCCCATTAAATATGAATAATTGCGGAGAAAAATGAATAAATGGCAAGTTTGCTAATTTTATAGCCAGTGTTTTAACTGTGGTAATGGCAGCTTTAGCTTTCCATATTATAATGAAAATTGACACAGCTGTATAAAGTCACCCATCCCCGTTGTGATTTAACATAGCTGTTTAGCTCTTAACTGTGCAACTAGTATATCAATTCAGAGGAATTAAGCTGGTGTATTTATAGGAAAGAATTTCCTTAATGACCACTGTACTAGTATAGAATTATTGGATTTGAACTCTGCTCTACCACACCCACTCCTTTCCAGCCAGAATACATTCCTTCCTCCTCTGACATGTCTGGTATGCTTGCCAAGAAAAAAAAAAAAGCCAGCATTTCTTAGGATCTGGCCAACTTTCAACAGTAAAGATTTCCGTTCTGACAAAAATACACATATCTTTAGGGAATCTGCTTCTTGAAGCTTTTGCAATAGTCTGAAGCTGTCTAACTTCCAGACTAAGAAAAACATTTGGAACCCAACATCCTCGCAACTAGTTTAAAAATGGAGCGACAGATTTGCACATATAAAGGACTTCATTTCTTATTTTATTTTTGACTCCTTTTCTTCTGTTCATTCACAGCTGTTCTTCTACCACCATCCTGCAAGATTCTTTGTACCCTGTAAGGCTCTAATTTTGCCAAATAGACCACTATGAAGCTTCCATTATAAGCCTTTGTTTACAGCCATATTCTCCAATTCTACTACACGCAGGAGCCCTACTGGACGCAGTCTGATAATGCCTTTTCGTTTTCCCTGGAAAGCCTCCCAGACACAGCTTTCAGTGAAGGAAATGAATGAATGGCAATAACACTAACAGATTCACACTCTGCCACCACTTAAAAGAATGGAGTGAGAAGATATCACTTAATTACGGCTTTCATGACCAGTGATAGATTCCTACCAGTGATTTTTTAGATAAACCTGGCACAATAAAAAAGGCATTACAGGCATTTTGCAAGACAGCTTCTGATTTTTATCCTATTCAAATCTGGCAACATTGCCCTTTCCTTTCTGCAGTGTCTGTCAACCACATGCTGGGGGGAGACATCTAACACTTTGGGTTATTGAAAATATTTTCCAAGTGATTATGATGATTTTCATGTTTTGCTTCGTTTTGTTTTAAGATAGTGATGAAAATGTAGTGGCAAAGCAACCTCACTTTCCAGACTACAGTGGAAACCCTGGAGATACAAATTTTGGTTAGTATCTACATCTTGTTGTACCGCTAGTTTTGCTGAAGTCACTAAGATAAATCTCACTGGGAATCCGCTGCAGGACAAGAATAAAGCTAACAAAATATCACAGTAAATACAATAAGGATTGTTTCATAACTGGCACAGTTCCAGATTGTGTTGTGCTATCTCCTCTGTGAGGGCATCATGCCTCTAGATGTGCAAAGGGAACTCACCGTTATGAATCTTAAGCCAAGTGCAAAATGGCCCAGATACCCCAGATATCACTGTAGATATTCTAGGAGATAGCAGGTACCCACAGCAGGTGTCAGATACTATGTCTTAATGCTTACAAGAGAAAAGTATAGCACTTTACCATACAGGAATAGAATAAACAAGAGACCAGGTAGCTCGTTACAGTCTTCCACACAGTCAGTCCTTCTAGAGAAGATAGCTGTCTTAAGGGAATGTTCCAGGCTTTACTGCTTTCATTTTAGAAACCAGAGAGGTGAATTCAAACAGAAATCACATGCTTTACACTGTCTAAACCTAGATAAATTCTCTCAACCTCATAGCATCAGTTTGCTGATTGAATCAAACAACAGATGACTAAGAAGCAACTTTAAGAAATCTTCATCAGATATGTAATCATAAATCAATAAAAATGTTAAAAATTATGTTACAAACAGGTCTAGTCACTCTGCCAGTTGAGTTATGCAATTAGAAAGAGAATAAAATACAGTATTAATGTGTCATGATATTGGATACTACAAAAAGTCATTCATTTAATGAGTTAAATGATTGAGCTATTCTGATCTCAGAAATTTGATGCAGATTTTACGAACTGATTTTGTATCTCCAAATGTCACCTTTCCGAGTTCCTCATGTCCATTTTGCAATGTACACAAGATTGAAAAGTATCTAGTTTTGCAAAATTATAGAAATACTGGTTTCTTACTCAGTACATGAGTCAATTCTGGTTAGCATCAGAATAGAGTTGTAGATTCTGCTCCACTAAGTTTTAAGTAAGGCTGCATAACCCAGAGTTCAAGGAAGCAACTGGAAATCTTGCCACTTTACTTTCAGTACTTTATTTCAAACATGTTGTTCAATTTCTTTTGAACTTATATGAACACAATACCTAATTAAAAATACAAACAAACAACAACAACAAAAAAAAAAGCATGCAAAATCCCAAATTATGAAGGCTGCTCCAATTTGAACATTATGGAGCACATTGTCATTCTTTCCTGGACTGTCCTACAGCACGCACTGAATAGATTGGATTTGGTGCCTTCTGACTACCATCTGGTCAGAATTTTCCTAGCAACGATGGCCTCGTAGTAGCTGTGAAACAATTGGACACCTCCTCTAGTGCAGTTCTCCATGGGCATGGCATGCAGGCTCTTGTTTATTTCTGTCAAAAAAGAATACATAGCTATTGGTAGTGATTATGATGAAAAATAGTTGTTTTGTATCTGAGAATTTGCTCTATCAAATAACTCTACTAGTAGTTACTGTGATCTTTGTATCTGTTGTAGTTTCCATATAAATAAATAGGCATTATTTCTGGAGCAATGTATGTAGTTGTAATGAAATGAGAGGAAAAAATAAAATCTCTATTTTAAAGATAAATCATATACTTAGGGAGAGACTATATTTAACCCACTGATATTATAATACTTCCCGAGCAAATAGCTCACTGACTTCCTCAAAAGTATCTTCTATGTTTATTTAAAAACAGACTATGGACAATTCAGTATTTATTTTACTTTCAATTTATTTTTCTGATTTACATTATGCATAATATTTAATTTAAATATTCTCATTTTAGCTGAAGAAATGATAATTACAATGAAATTCTTAGATTTTTTAATTACTTTATATATTTTTAATGTGCTAAAATAGCATTCTGTCTAAGAAAACAATGATATCAATAGAGTTTCAATGGAGATTTCACACTCTCTATGAGTAGGAATTGATTTTCATTTTACGGGACATTAACTCTTGTCATTTCATCATTTGTTCTAAATGTTCTGTACAAAGTGTTAAGATACACACATTTGAGTGTGGTTAATTATTATAGAGGAGAACTCCATAGCTTTTAGTTGTTCTGGTTTTATTAGGAAAAAATATATTCTGAATTTTCCTTATACTTTTCTGGAGTAATTACACAGTAATTAATTACAGTAATTACATTAATTAATTTCCTCTGTACTTCTGATCTGTACTTTTGTGTATATTTTCTTCCCCAGTCATCTGAGGAAACTTTCTACATATTGGTCAATTATTTATTTATAAGAAATAGTATCTTCTTCCAGTTTGCTAGTATACAAATTTGGGAAAATATTTGAGTGCTTAGAGGAAACATCACTATTCATTTGAGGCTCTGCAAGTCATTAGAAGTGTGTTCCTGGACTAGTAGCATTAATTCTGTGTCTCTGGATATCCAATTAAGAAATGGTTGTTTTCAGTTTATATATCAAAACTGAATGATACAAAATTCTAGATTTAAAAAAAAGGAATTCTCTTTCTAAACACCAATACTTTACAGACAAGAACTGAAACTTCCACTCTGCAGATGTGATGTGCAGTAATGCCATTCTTGAAATGTTCACTGCTGGTAGAAAATTCTACCAGCATTTGTCAAGGTTTTCAGCTGCAGATCAGCTTCACTAACTCCAGATCCACCTTCCCTGTTCTGGAAAAAACATGCCAAATTTGAAATGTTTTGCATGATAGTTTAAGATTTCTGAGATATTTTATCCATAAATTTATTGTAGCAGCAAAAAGAGTCCCATACTAGAGCTCAGTGATCATAAGAAATTGACATCAGTCTTAGTAAATTTTTTGGAGGAAACAAAAATATATTTAGCTGTTGAAAATGTCCATGGGGAAATTGTATTAAAAGCAATAATATCATGATCCAACTACTGAACACACTGAAAATCTAATTGGAAAATGAATACAATGACAAAGGATAAAATAAATATTTTCGGTCACGAGTTCTTTTGTTTGATACCTACTAATATTTTTGAAACTTAGAAAAAGACATCATTTTAAGGCTAGCTGTCAAGTCAATTAAAGTTTTACTTAAAAGGAAAAGTAAATGAGCAGTAATTTGCTATGAATTTAAAACAAATTAAAAAGAAATGACTTCTTCAGTTAGTTAATTATAGGTGCAGGTAAGAACTATAGGATGATATACTGAACTTAAAACAGAAGAATACTTACAGAAAAGGATGGCACTGCTTAAATAGAACACTGCAATAATGGAAGCAAGTAAACTGATTTGAATGTAGCATCAGTTTCATGAAATATTGGACTGGTTTACAACACAAATTCACCTCAGATGGAAATACCATTAGCTCTGCAAAGGCTATAAAATTATGGCTGTTAATCTCTTGTGGAAATTTATTCTAGCTGACTGTAAACCCAAAGCCCAAAAGAAGTATTTAAAAAGCACCTCAAGATTTCAGATTACACAGGAGCAGAGATCTATCCAAAGACTGTCCAAAGTCTGACTTACTAATTAACACCTATTTAGAGACTTTAAAAGGAAAACAGAAGTTCCATGGGTGTGCAGACTGCTGCTTTCCAATATCTGTGTAAACAAACAAAAAGGAAAATACCATACCAGAATATACTTCTTATTGATTCCCTTCTGCCCTTACCACAGAAATGAAACTTATCTGAGTGAAACAGCTTATGAAAAAATTCTGCACACCCAGTTGATTCTGTGTATGGCTTTTACTTAAGATCTCATCAAAGAGAAGAAAAGCCTATTTTATATTCAGCCACCTCTTCATAAAATATTTTCAAATCAGTAAAGCAGAATGCTTTGGAGGTGGTCACAATTCAGTTCTTAATGGACCTGATCTGGCATACCAGAGAGAACAGTTGGAAGCACTCAAGAATAAATTATTTAGGGCAATTTTTATTCAAAATAATTATTGAGTCTTTCAATATATTACTAAAACTAAATAAAAATACCTATATATATATAAATTGAGTTCTACAAAACAGACTAATTTCCAATCCAATTTGTTAAATTCTGGACAATTTTTAATTAACTGTGCAAGTGACCTGAAACCCTTAATAATATACTGTTGCATTGCAATTTAGCAAGGTTTCACATTTTTTCTGTCAGATGAGTTATACAAGTGCAACCATTTACAATCAAATTATCTGAATTTGAGTAATGATATATTCTTCACATATAGGGAGACATAGACATCTACTGTAATCTATCAGAATGTCTCTATAATACTGAAAAGAGATGAACAGAGTAGCAATATGTCACCATGTGATTGCTGCAGATAATATTTGCCAAGAACTGCAAACTCTGATTCACTTATTTTCTATTTGTCCTTGTTTCCTCAAGGATCATTTGGTTCCTAAATCCTCCCCTTGACTTTCAAATATAGTCTTAAAGCTAGTTGAATTTATGTTGTTTTATACCAAATGAGTTTCTAACATGCATAGCTACTGGAATTAAAGAGACTGAGAAAATGTTCCGCTCTGAATATTGTCATAACCTGATATTCATGAGGAAATGAGGGTGTTCAAATCCTCAAACAGTGAATTCTAAAATGAAAACATTTGCTCTGCAAATAACAGCATTTTAGAGGGTATGGAAAGGACATACCAGTTTGTAACTCTGGTACATTTTGGATGGCCCATATTAACTGCCTCATATAAAACATGAAAGAGGATCACTGCTGTGACTAAAACCTGTGAGAAGCAAACAAATAATTCATATTAATGGAGCTAAAAGTAATCAAAAGTACAATGGAGCATACTGTGAGAATGATAAGGTTTGCGTACTTTTCTGAGTACTTCAAAGTTTAACCACAATGCATCTCTGATTACATTATAATACTTCACTATCAGTGCTGGTTATATTGTCCTTTTCTTGCAAAGAACACTTTAAAATCTTTCCTTAATTGTTAATTACACAAAAATGTAGTTCTTTCAGCAGCTGGACCTAAAAATCTTTAGAGTAGGAAGACATCTACAGACAGAGAATATAAAACTCAAGGTCTGTATCAACCTGCATATGAGATGATAATACTTACATAACTCCAGTAATAAGTTTGTTTATCTGCATGCACATTCACACTGTGTATTTAGGAACTCTAATATCTGAGCTGTAATAGTTATAAAGAATAAAAGCTGAGTTATAAATTACACTCATTATGGCATAAAATTGATCAAATACATTATGATAAGTTCAGTGATATTCAATGAGTACAATTAAATGTGACATTTTTTGTTCTTTAGGGGAATTTTCGTCTTTGTGAGCAAGATCAAGCACTGTGAACAGTGGCACAATGTTCTTATTAATGATAAAAACAAAAAACTGATATGATGAACAGTGTCCATCCTGGATGCTGTATGAGTCCCATGAAAAAGTACACAATTGAAACTAACTGCACAGTTACAAAGACTCACTGAGTGATGAACACATTATAAAGTTAATTGCATTTCCTAGTCTTTAACAGCCTAGACTGCACAAGTGATGAATGCACACAGGACTTAAGGAGGTAATAATTAGTTACAGGAATGAGTCCTAATTTTACACATCATAATTCTATTTCTTGGGTTTGTCCACCTAAGGTTTTCCAGTTGGTAGAGACTTTCAACTCTTTGAAAGAGTAGATAACAGCAGGACAAGGGGAAATGGTTTTATGTTGAGGGAGAGAAGATTTAGGTTGGATGTCAGAGGGAAGTTCTTTACTATGAGAGTGGAGATGTACTGGAACAGGCTGCCCAGAGGGGTTGTGGATACCCCGTCCCTGGAGGTGTTCAAGGCCAGATTGATTGGGACCCTGAGCAACCTGGTCTAGCTGGGAGGTTGGTGGCCCTGCCTGTGGCAGGGAGTTTGGAGATTCATGATCCTTGAAGTCCTTTTTCCAACCCAGGCCATTCTGTGATTCTGTGAATTTGTTTACTGTCTTTTTTTTGTTTCCTTATCTGAAGGTTAGAATGTAAATAGTTTGAGAAATATTAAAGACTGAAAAAGAGCTTTTGTCATACAGGCCAAGTAGAGGCAACATGATACTTTCCTTGTACTTGCAGATTCAGTCCTAGCTCAAAATTGGAATTTTCCCTTCTTAACTTCTAATGTAATATGTGAAAATCACAGCTGCTTAGAATAATTTGTGAGGGGAAGAACCCCACTCAAAGTTCATCTGTACTAACCATCTCTCAAGCAAAGTTTCCAGCTTTGAAGTCAGATCAGGTTACTCAGGGATTTGTATACTGCAGTTTTGAACACCTCCAGGAATGAATACCTCACAACCTCTTAGGGGAACACTTTGATCATAGTCTTGATGAAATAAAAAAATTTAAATACTCAGTCTGATTTTCTCTCATTCCAACTTGTGTCTGTTGTCTCATATCCTGTCACTAAGTCCAAGATGGTTCTAACTGTCTGCTCCACACATGCTCAGTAAGTGTTTCCAGGAAAGACTACTATCTGGAACATGCACAGGTGAAAACTGTTTCACCCACTTAATAAAGGAATAGAAAAACTATTTGAAGAAGTAGTTAGGAACATTGTATCCTTTGATCATTACTTTGGGTTCACTTCCCAATGTAGTCTTCTTGATCCAGCTTGCTATAATCACAAAAGTAAAACTATGATCTCAGCCCCACAGGTATGCTTGACATGAGTACTGTTGAAGTATGCTGGCTTTATATGCATTTGGAGATTAGATTATTTCTTGATAAAGGACTCTGCTCTCTGTTGCAGAAACACAAAGTACTGCAGATTGTTCTTGTACTCCGGACCTTTCCGTTTCCTGAAGACACACAGCAAACACTGTCCCAGTGCATAAGCTTTCAGTACTTAAAGGGAGCCTATAAACAAGATGGAGACCAACTTCTTACATGTTTTGATAGTGATAGGACTGGGGAAATAGCTATAAAATAAAAGAAGGGAGATATAGATGCTAGGAGAACATTTTTCAGAGTATGGCAAGGAACTGGAACAGGCTACCCAGAGGACTTGTGGATGCCACCTGGAGGGAGTAAAGCTAGACTGGATGAGCCCTGGGCAACATTATCTAGTGAGTTGCAACCCTGTCCATAGCAGAGGGTTGGAAATAGTCATCTTTGGTGCCTTTTCCAATCCAGGCCATTCTAAGGGAACATTATAAGGGAAAAGGGAACTACAGCAAATACAATGAGTTTGAGGATTCCTCAGGTAGTTTCTGTATAACTGAACCATGTCAAATAACTTAGTCATGAGTTTCTTTCAGGTTCTGATTCCCTAGGCCTACTTCAGTTAGTCAACATAGCTAGTTTGTCTCTGTATATGCAAGACACCAATAGTAGAATTCTAGCAAGTTCTATCTCTTTCATATCTGCACATATTCTCACACCAAGTCCAGCATTCCTTCAAATATTAAGAACAGAAAAGAATAATAATTCTTAGAATAATAATGTTAGTATTAATAATAATAATAATAGCTGCTGCCAAGCAGCGTTGTAGAGAGGCAAGTCTATTCTCAGTAAAAGATCTGAGAGGGAACATATTCAGAACAGCTTACAAACTGGCCAAAGGGATATTACATACCCATCCATGACATTAAGGAGAAGTTCTGAAGAGGGAGAGAGTTCATCTCTCCCTCCTGCTGCTCAGGAGCTAGCTAGGCATCAATCAGGGAGTGGTGAGCAGTTGCTTGTGAAACACTAACTATATACATTTATATACATATACATGGTAATATACAGTAATTATGACAAACATATATATATGTTTGTCATAATTACTATCCTTTTCCTTTTCTCAATCGTACTAAACAATTTTATCTCAACTCACAAGTTCTTCCTTGTTTTTTTTTCTGATTCTCTTCCCATCCTGCTGGGAATTAGGAATAGAATAAACAACTGTGTGGCCCTCAGCCATCCTCTGGGTTAAGCCACAAAAGTCATTTGGGTGCATAACAGGGGACTCAGAGAGTTGAGATAACAGCAGACCTTACCAGACAGCATTAGCTCAAATTGTGGTAGTTTGATAATTGCTGGCCACAATGTTATTTCTTTGCCCAATTATGGAGCTCTTTGAAAGTTGAAACTATACTGTGTAGCACCTTGCTTGCTGTTTGTTTTCCCTGCTGGTCTTCTGTAGGGTTTAGATTAAGACTTTCATTTTGCTATGTTGTGTGGCCATTCCTTATATAATGATAAAATTGGCAGCCTGGAAACTGCTGCTTTGTGTGCATTTAGCATTGCAATAATCTTCAGGCTATGGAAATCATACTGTTGATACTAACTAGTAATTACACTCTTTATTTTGCCTCCTTGGGGAGCTCAGGTATGGAGGAAGGAAACAACAGAGAACACTTTCCAGCAGTTCCTCAGCCTCCTTTTCATTTTTCCTTCTTTCCATAGCACTCTAGATCTAGTTACAATAGCTCTTAAGAACTTCAAATATCTATGGGACGTTCAAAACAACGTTCTCCTATTACTGTGTGTCATGACTGCATTTCAGATTATGTTCAAAATTAAGGTTTTTTTAAGAATATCACCCAGAGATCTGTCACAAGATGGGATAGTTCTGAGTGGCAGGAATTATGAGCAGGTACTTTGAGCAATGGGTACACACAGTGGTTTGGAACTTCACCTCTGAACAGCTTCAGAATCCTGAAAAACAAGTAGAATATATGGATGAAGTCTGCTGCCTCTCTGACAATCCTAAAGAGGCACAAATCACTGCAGTGTTCTGGGGCCTGGCCTATGCCTACTGAGCTCTGTTCAACACTATTCAGCATTCTCATGGGAAGAGGATAACTCTGGATCTGAAGGCAATAGAACAAATCCTCCAAATCCTATGACAGGCCCTGCAGCAGCTCCAATTCTTGCAACGGGTCCTGTGTTTACTGTAAGCACTGTAATGGTCCCTGCTGTCACTCCCAACCCACATAATGGGGCTATGGCATAGAATTGCATGGAGGACTTGAAAAGCATAATTCAGTTTAACAGTAGCAAAAAATAATTATTGATGTAATAAAGGCAGTGAATTCAAAATTTAATAATATAGATTTAATCTTTCCTTTTTTGACACTTTACTGATCAGGTCAGGAAAAAGGGATTGAGTACACTGTCAGAAAACTTGCAGATGAAACAAAGTTGAGAGGAAGTGTTGATCTACTTGACAGTAGGAAGGTCCTATCGAGGAATTTGGATGACCTGAGTTGAGACCAGTTGTATAAGCTTTAACAGTACCAAGTGCTGCATCCTGCACTTTGTTCACAACAAAAATAACCTGACAGGTTCTTGGCAATGCCAGGCAAAGTATTTGCTGGTAAACCAACAATCATGTAAAGGTAAAAAACAGTTGAACTCACCCAACCAGTGAAGTGGATCTCTAGCCATGAAGCAGTCCTTCTCAGGAAGCAGCCTAGGTTCAAAACAGATTCTCCCTTCAGTAGCTAGTCCTTAAACGAGCCCAGCAGGGATTCACCCTGGGTACACTCCTTCTGGTCTGTGAGAAGTACAGGTAAAAACAATTAGCCTGTGCTCCCTGGGCCAGCCATACCCCTCTACCAGGGGCTGAATCATCAGTTCAAGCTGAAAGCTTACAGTTTCCCTATGCCAGATGACAGTGATTGGATGGGAGGGAATGGCTTTAAGCTGTGCTGAGGAAAGGGTTCAGGTTGAATATTAGGAAAAACATATACTCTGAAAGTATGGTCAAGGCTTCCCAGGGAAGTGATGGAGTCATCGCTCGTGGGAGTGTTCAATAAATGTGTAGATGTGGCACTGAGGGACATGGATTATTGGGCATGTTGTGATGGGTTAATGGTTAGCTTGATTTTGGAGATCTTTTCCAAGCTTAATGATTCTGTGATTCCCTGCAAGGAAGTACTTCTAAGCAATAAAATATATTTCAATTACATCATTCATTATCTCATGTGATGTTTTGTTTTTTTGTTTTGTTTTGTTTTGTTTACATAATTTATTAAAGGAAATATGATCACATTAACAGTATTCATTGGAAAAATTCAAACATTTAAGCATGAAGTCATGAAATTAAAATGTTCCCATGCCAAATAAGTGATTATAAACACAAAGTGACAGTCACATTATTAGACAAATCTTATTAAAAAAAATCTAAGAAATCTGATCTGCTACATATTCATAAATGCAATATTGGATGCCAAAGTAATAGTCCTAAAAGAAGATCCACCTCAGTTATCCATGTAATTTCTCTAAAAAAAAATGAGTAGGAAATGTTCTGTCTCTAAAAACAACCAACCAACCAACTAACCCCCCCCAAAAAAATAAATAAAAAACGCAAAGGTTTCTGATTCATTTCTGAATTTGCATTCTGAACATTCCAAGGTGCTGGGATCCTGGACTGCTGACGTTTGATGCCCCTACTAATAATAATAATCAGAAAACACAGCGTGCACCTATTTTATAAGGAGGGTCATTAGAATAATATACATTGATGTAACTTAACTGAGTCTTACAGGGCATAGAAGTCCTTTCCTACTGAATAATTCAGCTCATTCAGCTTGATTGTTCATGAATTTCTCAGATAGGCAATTCATGGTACTGATCAGAATTGACATTAATATGCTAGCTGTCATGTAATGCATTTAAACTTGCCTTTTACTGTACAATGGAAGTGCATTTTCTCTGAGAATTTTGAGTGCAGCTTAATAGCCAGGCAGGAAATAGGATAATTGGTTAAAGAGATTCACAGTGCATTATTAGTATTTTTATTACTGCTGTAATTTTATAGTGCCTTTGATTTATGAGACAGTGGGAAAATAAAAAAAAAGCATTCTGTATCTTTTTGGTTGCATTATGCTGTTTTGCATCTAGAAACTGAAGTGCTGAGTAAGATGCTATAATGAAGCTTAGGAATAATCATCATTATTTTCCTGATTTAGCACTTGTATTAGTCTCAGAATTGACACAGTAATATGACTACTGCTGCAAATGAAAGCAGTCTCTAAACAACTGGAAAATATTGCAAATGTATGTTTTTACCAGCTGTGCTAGCTGTACTATAAATTGTCAACTGTTGCAAATGTTGTGATTATTAAAACTATATTTGGGTTAGAAAAAAGAAAAGCTTATGCAACTAAAAAGAATAATAACTGAAAAATCCTTAACTATGAATGCAGGAATTTTCTACTGAAACCTCCTTTCTCAAACTGAGTATGCAACCTGAAATTGATACATATTTAATGATGTAATAATCTTTGTGGTAGACTGTATGATGTAATAGATGACTGTTAGTCAGCTCCAAACTTTTTACCCAGATACAATGTCTATTAAATCTTTCTGCTATTGTAAATGAAGAATGACCAAATATACTGATCAACGCATCAGAGAAATTCAAGCAAAGTTGGAGAACAAAACATCAAGAAGATGTAAATTTACTTTCTTCATGCATGTTTTCTTTTGACCTTTTTGTCTGCTTTAGAAACATCTATGAACTTAAAATGTCTATACAACCCAAATTAATTACATTTCCTCCCCAGCTCTCTGACAGAGTAAAAATAATTCATTTTATTGGTGACCTAAATGGAGGAAAATTGAAATTAAGTACTATATTGAAACTCACAAATCAGATAAAGAAATAGACATAGACAATCTAATACCACTAGAAAAAAATAAAATAAAATCAGTTAATACGTGGATAGAACTTTTTGTGTAAGTCAAGTGCACAATTGTCTGAATCAGTCCTGCATCGGTATTCTTGTGCAGTTACTGGACACCCTGCTCTGAAAGGCAGCGTTGTCATTGGACAATTAGTCAGACCCAGACAGGACACATGCAGCCATATAAATCTCAGGATGGTGACTGGAATTCAAAATGCACTCTCAGCGACAAAGAAGAAAAATAGTTCTGGTCAAATGATCAGCTTGTGATAGCAGACTGTAAACCACCCATGAGTTTAAAGGGCTACCAAGGGAGAATTAGTGCTGCTCCTTTCAAAATCTAACAGGAATACAGTGGAGAACTGGAAGCACTTTAGAGCTAGTAAAAGCTACACAGAACTTTTCTATTATTATTTTTTGTTGCTTTTTTCTATTAAATTCAATTCTCTCATGAAAAAAATATTTTCAGAATTGTACATTTTGGAGAATGATGATCTCTGACAGTCTTTTGTCTCCAAGATCCTGAGAGGAAAGCACTTAAATTAGTGTTTTCACCTTGCAGACACCTTGCTGGAAAACCACTGATGACATGGAAGCTGTTAGAAATGGACAGAGAATTAGAAATTTAAGTCACTGCTTATCTTACATACTGCTGTGGCTTACCTCATTTCCAATCAGAAGTCACAGTTCAAACCTGAGTCCATTTCACAAGAAATGCTTTTCTTTTTCTTTTCCTTAATGTGCTCAGCCACGCTTATAGTTAAGTATGAAGTCATTTTCAAGTTCTAGTTTACTAACATTAATCTGTCTACCTAGAATACCTACTACAGTGTTAATTGGATATATTTTTATTGTCTTCCTACCAGAAACTGTTACACATTTTTGCTCTGTGTTCTTTGACAAAAATTACATTTCAGACCAGTTCCAGAATTTGGTAAGCTAGTTTATGTATTATGTCTATAAAGTACTTGATAATAAAAGGCTTTGTGTAAGTGAACATTATTGTTCTCAGTTAAAATTACCTGACATATATATAGGCAAATCTAAAATATTGGTGGCCTTACAACATTTTCTTTGCTTTAGTTCCTAGTTTTTTCTTTTGTCTACAGAAATAGTTCAAACATGCTGTCCAAGTCATTAATTCGTATGATACATATTTCACCTTAAAATGCTTTCACTTTGTTGTGTGGTACAAAATATTTTTTCTGGAGTAGGGTACTGAGGAATCTGACACAGACATCCAACTTTTGATTTTTTTTTTCTGTATTGTCCTTCTAGTTCCACTTAATTGAAAACAGAGCTTACTGTAAAATATCATGATTTATAGGGGATCATATAGATGTCCAAACTTCTATTCTGTTCCTTTGTGAATAGTACTGTTTGTGCGTTCACATTTTCAAGCTATGATGAAGTGTGCAGCTCCCATTAATACATTTCCAGGCATCTGCAAAGCCCACATTTAAATGGGTGAGTAAAGAGGCTGTAAAACATGTTTTGAAATGCAAAAGTTTCCAATAAAGTGCACTTGCCTGACTTGCAAACTTCGAATTGAAGACTATTTCTGAGTTTATTTTATTTGCTGCTTGCTTTTATTATCCCAGAACAGTAGTGACTATTGCTTTCCCCTTCACTCTGTTCTTACTTGTTTCTGTCATTCCTCTCACAGGTATCATGCCCTGGGTAATAATACAAGAAAAGGTTCATTCCTCATGCAGTGTTCTGCACAGTGACTGATTTGTTCTAGACTCCAGAGGCTGAGAAAGGCAAAACAATGTGAATGATGATAGGTGAAAAGGTCATTGTTTCATTCTTGGATAAAATAATTTTTGGTGCCCACTTCATTTCTCCTTTTTTTTTTCCCTCCCTCTCTTGAAGGCTTTTGTTTTAAGTCTCTTTTTAACTCTCTTTAAATGATTTATGATCTGTTTCACACTTTGTTACCTTTCTCTGCATAGTAAATGTCAGTGTGCCACATCTGAGAGATGGGAAGTTAACACGCCGTGGGGTTTTATTGACGAGTCTGTGTCAGTGCAAAAAGAAAATGTTTTTAGATGGTAAAACACTGCATTTATTATCTAAAATCGTCTGACAGTTGTAATAATAACACATGAATAAGATGAAATACTGTCAAGACCTTTTCAGTGTGCTGGAGCAGAGTATGAGTGAGATGTAGAGAAAACTCCAAGATTTCAGAAAGTAGATTCTGTAAGAATGAAATCACATATCACATTCTCAGCATATGTGAATACATGTGTGTACCTGGAGTATACACATACTTGCGTTTACATATAGATGAGAGAGTAGAAATCAGAAGACAACACTCTTTCACCCTCCCAGCTGAGAGACAACATCCCCAGATGTACGCTGAAACCACCTGGGATCTCAGAAGACCTGCACTCTGCCTCCGACCAGCCTTTAAACTCCAGCTGACCTTTAACAATTCACTTCAGCTCTCCTTATGCCAGTCTCTTGATATGTAAAATGAAATTATTGATCCTCCTCTCCTTGGAAAAATGCATTTGAGATGCACTAATAAGCCATGAAATAGGTAGAATAATCTGTGAAACATCATACACCTGCATTTATAACACCAAAAGATACATTATGGAAAAGAGAACTGAAATTTTCTAGATCATCTTTCATAGACACATTCCCTCAGACAGGAAGCTTAATAATTCCATGTACTTGAAAGTCAATGGAAATGTTTTCCTCGAACTCATGGAAGGAGATAAATAGAATTATCATAAAATCTTCGTATGATTAACAGCAGAAAAAAAATGCATGACTGTTGTGGTTTAACCCAGTAGATTGCTCAGCACCACACAGTCATTTGTTCACTTCTTCCCTTTCCAGTGGGATGGGGGAGTGAATCAGGGAAAAAGAAATGTAGAACTTGTGGGATGAGATAAAACAATTTACAAAGAGAAGGAAAAGGATAATAGTTATGACCATGTTGTTTTCTTTAGGGAACAAGTCACAGAATGAGCTGATACTAAAATTGCGTTCCATATATTTTGCAATATAAAAATTGAATTTTAGGTGAGCTCTTTAGGAAAGTTATATCTTGTTTAGGTCAGTTAATCTGTGTCACAAGTGCAAGAACTGACTATAAATGAATCACATCCCATTGTAAGTGCAAATATATGCTGAAACTCAACCTAGATTTAAACATACCAAAGAAAGACAAAATTGTCTTCAATTATTTTAATTTATGTTTAGTTTTAATGATTGGCAGGTGGTTTATTTATTGGATAATAAATTGACTAAAAGAGTAGCTGTAATAGACTTGGTGTCAAGGTGGAGCCAGTGATGAGTGGCATACCTTCAGGGTTCGTATTGGAACTGGTGCTATTAAGAATGGTTTTTTGTTAGCTCTCAAATTTTGACCTACTTTGAGCATCTATCTACTAGACTGTAAATAAGCCACCAGCACTCATCATACTTCCTCTGGCTTTTTTTACAAACCAGATTTAGAAGAATAAAGGCTAAGTGCAAAAGAATGTTGAGAAACTGAGACAGTGTTAGGGCTCCTAACCGTAGACTTCTCATCTTGGCTCCCATGTGTATTGCACACAGTGCCTGTCTGAAGTTCAAAAGAAATACTGGATAAGCCAAACGAAGCATTATCAACAGGTGTTATTTCAGTTATATTCAGATTTCAGACTTAGACAGCATCCTACCATCATGTACTGTAGCAGCTTTAAAATATCAGCCAGGAACAATTTGCTGAATTTATTTATGTATTTTACACTTCGGAGTCACTAAATAAGAAGAGAAGGAAGAAAAGCAGAGATGACTGGTTAATCAAAGAGTATAAATTTTCAGAGTAAAACACAAAGGAAATAGGACCTCAGGGTTATAATACATGATGAGATCAATAACTTTAATTTTTGGGGAAAAATAAACCAAATCAAACCAAAGCAACAACAGCAAACAATTACTAGCAGTGATAGAGAATGTCTAAAGCAAAATGAAGAGAAACAAAATAATATTTTGAAGAGTTTAAACCAGGCATGATATCCATTGGTATGTTAGGGGACATACAAAACCACTCAGTATAACAAAAGGAAAACCTGAACCGGAATTTCTGAAAGAAGTCAGGATTCTAAGAGCAAATCTGAGAAAGGAAGAGATTTAGGAAACCACAGAGATCTATCATCGGAATAGGTCTCCAAGAAGATTTAAAAGCAGGGATATATGCTGAGATAAGAATGAATGCAGAAGTCATGGCAGTTAGCATACTATATATGAGAGAAAGTATTTACTCAGATATTGCATATCTTGGAATATCCATGAGGGTAGTGCCTGTGAAGGAACAGAGCAGGTTTAGACCAACTCAAGAGCTCAGATGTTTATGATAAAGCAGATCCTAAAGAAGTTTGCAGAAAAGAAACTAACACATTACAATAAAAATATTATAGGTTTTAAACAGGTTTTTGATAGCATATGAAGGTGGAAGGGTTTCAAAATAGAAACTATTTCTGACAAATAGATCCAGCAAACTGAGAAAAACATAGAAAGTAGACTAGATGTTGACTGTAGCAAGATGTTCAGGGTGACTGTAGAATTCTGTCATGAGATATATTCATTTTTCTGCTAGAATAAATCAGTTATAGCTCTGAGACATAAAATGGAAATCATGCTAACATAGGAAAGTAGTGAGTAACTGTAGATTTATAGATGGTATTGAATTCATAGGCCTAGAGAGGATGATCTATTGAGGTTAATTTATTATGTAGACCGAGAAAGCAAGAAAAGAAAGGAAAATTAAAGAAGAACAGGAAGATTAAAACAAAGACAGCTGGATGGTAATAAGAAAAAGATATACACATATCAAAATTAAGAGACAAAGGCTGTAGGAAAAACACAAGTTTTGAAAGAAAATCTAGTAATGAACTGATGTAAAAAGGAGAGTGATTACTGCTGAGTTTGTTAAAATTTGTAAAATCTGAAAGAAAAAGTATTCAAACAGTGAAAATAAGTAAATAAAAGACATGATTGTGTCGGATATGGATACTGTTCTACAGGTTGACATCTTAGAATACAAGACAAAAAACTAAAGATACTGACTGTACAGATGAGTTCCCTGAGGGGAATAATGCAGAATACAATAGTGATGTGGAAAACATAAATTAATAGCAAATAATATGTGATCTTAGATTTAACCATGACTGCATAGTTTTGTGATAATTGTAGTCCCCTAATACATGCAGGACATGTTAACAAGAACTTGTTAAAACACTGAAACAGTTTATTTATGAGATACACAAATGATTAATTACAAAGCAATATTAAAGAGAAAGAGTTTTTAATTGATTAGTAAGGGATGGGAGAAAATGTCTGTTAAAAGTATTTATTTGAAAAAATGTAAATATACATACAAAAAAACACAAGTGCTCTGATAACGTAGCAGCAAATCTATGGGAAAAAACATTCTGGTGCCACACCTGAAAACAAACAAAAAAAAAACTGAAACAAAAAATTCACTTCTGTTGCTTATCTTTATAAAGCGAAGACTTTAAAACTCTTTTGCAAACCCCCTTCAGTAGAAGTTTGCTGCCTCTCTGGATACTTTATGACCAGCTCAACTGATTATTTCAATAGAAAAGTGTTTCAAACTGCATAGAACTCAGTAGAAACTTTGAATTAATATCTTCCACAATCTACAAAAGCAATGTAACTACATCTCTGGTGAGTAGGCAGGTACCGTTGGCTGAATGAAGGACTGAACCCTGGTAGCCTTTGGCCGTTGTGTCTGCAAACAGGAAAGAGGCAGAATTTGCTTCCAGCAGTCACACAGTATGTCTACCAAGTTTGTCATGTGAGGGAACCACTTGGAACCCTGACTGAAACGCCTACTGTTTATTTACTCTTCAGGAAGCCCAAACACTCTCCTTTACTGCACCCTGGAAATCAGGTGCCCAAAACAGGCACTTTATAAGTCAGCTTTTCAGTATCTGGTTGTTGATGTAGATTCTCACTCTACAGTGATAATGCCTATAAACAAGAATGGGACTCCATTCTCTTCTAGGTTTGCTGTCTTGGTGTGAGCCCTGCAGTCAGTGGAGATCCATCTGACACGTGTCTAGAGAGCTATTGAGATGGTTGAACATTAAGTGCCAGACTTTTAGTGAAGTGAAAGAGTCTCAAAAGTTTCTATTGATTGCATTGATTAGATGTCTGCTCTAGACTTCTAGCTTACATTTAGGAGCTAGTGTCTGAATTTACAGAGAAGTGTCACTTCAAATATTAAGGCAGTTACAATTTTTTTTATAATTAGGTACCCAATTTAGTACCTAATTACATCTAAGATATCTACTTGGGATGGTACTTAGAACTTAGGGGAGATCTGTGCCTTCTGTAATAGCTTTAGATACCGGACAAAAGAATCTGAAATGTCACTAACCAACAGCAGATGAGCAAGTGAAGCAAACCTAAATATATCACATTCATCATATGCAGTTTAAATGTATAGCAGACTGGACAGTTTTTGGAGCTTTAGTAATATTTTAGTAGGTCTGAAGAGGGAAAAAGTAAGACTTTCTGAGTAACGTAATAGCTGAAATCATTTTATTAAGTATTTTCTATTACATTCTCTCTAATGTATTATTTTCTTCCCAAAATGTTTTTAACTCTATCAGTTCGGGGTAAATAATTTAGATATTTTTTCTTTTTATTATTCTTAAAGAGAAATAAATGTCTCTCATAGAACATTTTCCCTTAAGGTGACGGGATTTATTACACTTTAGCAAAAACATGACAATTTCTGGCATTTCCAGAAATAACAATGACCCTTGGTCAAAATTAAAACTTCAACAAATAGAAAGACATGAAGTATTTTAAACACATTCAACAGTGTGGTCAAAATTGCTTCAGCAAATATAGTTAGTGAAGTAAATATCTGTTAAAGAAATGGACCTAGTCAAAATATCTGTCACTGTGAATTGAACCAAAACTTAAGCCCTGTGCTAGACCCATGCTGAACAAGTGTAGCAACTATTAACTCCTATTCACCAACATCAACTTCACTTGTCTTTCAAATCTCTTTTCTAATTTATGCCTATGGAAATTGAAGAGAAACTATAGGAAGGAAACTATAAACTTCAGTTACCAGGGAAATGTTTCCCATACAGATGCATTCTTGGTTACTGCCTGAAACAGAAGACCCTGTTTAAACTGGTGGATTTTTTTTCTTTTAATCTGTAATTCTTAACAGAAAGGTGTTGGTTTTGGTGTATATGCTTTATGTTATTGGTTTTTCTCAAAGGGATGTAAGTTGATGATTACAAGCCTAAAACCTAGAACTGTCTTAGCAATAAGTCAATGAAATTCTGAGATATCTGAATTTTAAACAGGATGATATGCTTAAAGCTCATCAAAACCACAATATTTAATTGTGGGAAGTAAATATGGTATATATCATTTATAAAATCATTAATAACCTTAAATTGTTTCTTTATATCTGACTAATCATTGTAGACATTAAACAATCTTCCAATCAGTGGTATTAGAATAAGCTCTGAAATTGTTACAAGCAAAAACATATGGAAGGCTGAAGCAAATTCATACCAAGACATAGCCAAACATTCATTGTATGCCGTCCAACAACTTCAGAATATTAGCTGGTTCCAAAAGCAACAAAGACAAAAATCACATCAAAATGTTCAACACTTTGTAATATGTTTATTTGCATATTGACATCTCCAAATTACTTTTACGTTCATGCCTTTACAGAGCAGAGGCACTGCGATAATTTTGAGAATAACCCAAAAATCTGTTCTTATTTCTATATTCCCTTGTAATTGTCATATAAAATAAAAATACTAAATAAAATGTTACAATCCCCTGCCTCATAATTTTTCATTCTCTCTTTTTGTTGTTTCTGAGGTTAAATGTTTGCTTCGAATGTTGTGTGCATGGAACACACTCAGCCACAGAAATCTCAGAATAACTTTGATTTATGAACCAGCACAGTTTTCTGCTTCATCAGTTCAAAAGCACAGGCACTGAAGAGCTGGGTTTTAGGCAACTAGTGAAAAACATGGACTGTTTTCCATACAGAAGGAAAATTAGGAGGTGTCAACAGTTTATGGGCTGGTTTGGCTCAGTTCCACGATGAATGGTCTGAGGGGAGCCACAGACCGTCTCACCAGGAAAGGGAAAAGAGAAACAGAGAAAGAGCAGGGAGATGGACCTAAAACAAAACAACGATCTGAGGAGGCAAACTAATTTACTGAATAATATATCAGAATGCAAAATAACACAATATAATACAATATAATACAACATAGCTAATAAATGAAATAAAATCAGAGAGAGAGAGTGTCTGAAAACCAAAGGCCTTACTCTAACGCTGCAGGCGAGCCGGTTTGGGAGCACACACTGCTGGGATAATCTGGAAGGGGAGAGAGGAAGTTTTATCTTTCCCTCAGAACAGAAAATAGAAAAATGCAAAGTAGCCCTAAGTCCTTTGGGATACGTAGTTCTTCTCTTCTGAGACAGGTCTACCTGGAACTATCAACAATCCACAGAACTGGAGCATTAACTCTTTATCTCTCAGTGCATTACATGATGTTATGAATACCAATCACAAAAAATCATAAAACCATGACAAGAAGGTGGCTCCAAATGTAATTTCTCCTATTTTATTATGTTAGCCTACAACTTCAGAGGCAGATGTTGGTGGTATGGTAGTAGAGGTTGAATCTCCCACCAATATTCTGTTACATTTTGTTGCCATGTGATAGAGGTTCATTCTGACAAAATGTCATCTGAGAGTGTGAATGAAGCAAAAGGTGGAACTTAATTCCTCAATGCAAAATAATAATAATAATAATAATAATAATAATAA
>VXAB01007005.1:0-12784 GCA_013399175.1 Odontophorus gujanensis
CTCTGTTTACATGAAACTGTTGGTATTGACACAGCCGCCCGCCCGGCTCCCGCACACGCTGCCCGGCCCTGACCCCGGCACCTATCCCATCGCCCCCCCCCTTCTCACCCCCCTCGTCGTTTCCCTGCCTGCTCCCACCGGGGCCGGGCACCCTCGGGGACAGGAGCTCTCTCCCCGGCCCGCGGGGCGGAGGGTCCCCGGCGGTGCCGGTTCTGGCGGTGGGGCTGGAAGTGGGTGCAGGGGCGGCCGAACCCCCCATAAGGCTGGGCTGGGGGGTGCGGGGGCTCACACATAGTTCCTCTTGTCGTAGCTGGTGACGGCGGAGCGCGGAGCGGAGTAGGCCACCTTGCTGGGCGCATACCTCTCATCTTTGGGGGGACAAGAGCAGCAGAGCAGGGACCCCCCGAAGAGCAGCAGCGCAGAAGCCGCCCAGCCCACGTAGAGGGACGTGCCCAGCTCCCGCTTCTGTGCGTCGATTACCAGCGGGTTGTAGAAATCCCGGATGATGGTGTTGGCCGACCAGGAGACGGGGATGAGGGTCATGATGCCGGAGAGCAGGAAGATGACGCCGGAGACGATGGTGATCTTGGCCTTGGTGGTCTCGTCTTCCACGCAGCGCGTGCACTGGGCACCCACGATGGCCACCATCAGACCCAGCACAGCCAGGACAATGGCCACCACCAGCAGCGCGCGGGCGGCCTGCAGGTCCTGCGGCAGGGCCAGCATGGAGTCGTACACCTTGCACTGCATCTGCCCCGTGCTCTGCACCACGCAGTTCATCCACAGCCCTTCCCAGATGATCTGCGCCGTCACGATGTTGTTGCCGATGAAGGCCGTCACCCGCCACATGGGCAGTGCGCAGCAAATGATGCTGCACAGCCAGCCCAGCACCGACAGGGCCACTCCACCGATCTCCAGCCCCATAGACATGGTGTCCGGCTCCCAGGAGATGGCAGAGAGGAAGCCACTGACCGAAACCACCCCGTGCTCTGCTCACCGCCGCAGCCGTGGGGATCGGCTTACACCTGGGTGCACCTGTGCTTATAAGGGCTGGCGGGGCCGGGGCTGGGCTGCGCTCGCTCAGCGCCTGCCCGGGGTGGGGTTTCTCCACCGGACGCTCCTCGCCACTGGCTCTGTGGCTGTGTCCCACACCCTCCCCTTTGTTTGCGGAGATGGCGCTGGCGCAGCGGAGGGAGGGGGAGAGCCACCTGAGATGGCCACCGCAGCACAGGCCTGGTTTCGGGGCGTGGGGTGGGACGACTGCCATCGTCACAGCCTGCTGAGATGGAGGGCTCTGGTGCATGGCTGGGGGCTGCACAGCTTTTGACTTGCTGTGTGCCCTGGTGCCCACTACACATCGGTGCCCTTTAGGGAGACCACTGTTGACCCCCTCCAGGCCTCCCTAAAGGCATCATCGAGAACTGGGAATCCCTCAGCTTCGCACTGGCAGTGCTGGAGGTGACCAGTGATGGGGGCTGAAACCCCCACCAGGCATGGAACAGCACGGCATAGCACAGAGCAGCACAGGTGGGTGGGAGGGAGCCCAAAGCCTTGCAGTCCGACCTCTGCAACAGGGATGCTGTAGACCACAGCCTGTTGTATTTCTGGAGCATTTTATCAGATCTCACGTTTAACATAGTGTCCAAAAGAAAGGCATTTATTTAAGATTATGACCTTGTCGGTATTTTTATCCGCGTGCAGATTGCTTCTTATCTCGCCGTGGCTCAACGAGAGCAGGGAGCACTTGGGCACCTTTGCATCACCGTGCAAAGTGCAGCCTCTTCGCCTTGCTACGACGTGCTCTGTGCTGCTGGCCCCGCACAGCCCCCCACCCCACACTGCCCCCATCCAACCCACTCACCTGTCCTCTCCTGTCCCCTCCCGTCTCCTCCCATCCCCCTGTTCCCGGCCCCCCTGTTCCCTCCTGTGGGACGTGCAGTCCTGGGTGTGTCTACGGGAATCCCCAGCCAGGTGATAAATGTCTTTACTCATCGTACTCAAATATTTTGTCCTTGAAGGAAGCAGACAGAGCACGTATTGCTCCCGCAGTGTCACCCTGTCCGCCTGGCTCAATGGCAGCTGGAGAAGGAAAAACAAGGCGGGTGTGAGCTGGCTCCGCGAGCGATCCCATCCTGGGGGGCAGCGTCCCCCCAGCGAGCTCCCTGAGTGAGCGGGGTGCTGCTGTGTGCAGCCATCCCCCCCAGCTCTGCACAGCCAGAGCGCTGCAAGTATTTCAGCCCCCACCCAAGGAATGCACTCGCCCCCTGCACTCAGCGGACGGGTGCCCGCGGGCGTGCTCTAGCCTGTTCCCAGCCGCTGCTGAGGGCTCCCCTACAACTCATTAACTACGCCAGAGCACGGAGGCGAAACATTGACCAGACCACCCCCCCCCACTCGGCCCCCCAATGGATGGAGGCTCTGACTCAGTTGTGCCCTGCAGCACCACAACACCCCCACTCTGCTGGGTCAACTCCTGCTGCCCCACAGCACACCAGCACCCTTGGTTGGGGTGCAGCCAGCACTGCATTGCACTGCAGCACCCTGTGCCTGGCCCTGGCTCCCCGTGACACCCAGCACCCCACGGGGTTGGTGGGCACATGGGGGTCCTGTGGGGTCCCCGTGGAGCACCCCAGGGGCTCTCACCAGGTGAGGTGCTGCTGAGGGGTGTGCCCAACCATCCCGAGGATGGAGCTGGGGCACGGCAAACCTCAGGGTGCGCAGGCACTAGGTGCACAGCAGACACTGTGCGCACACTGAAACTCACCCCCCCTGCCGGCTGGGATGCACGGACACAGCTGCGCAGACACACAGACAGGGAAAGACACAGGTGCACAGGTGCACACATGCGCAGAATATCGCACACGGGTGTGCGCACAGAGGTACACATGGACACAAAGAGAATGGCGCAGGTGTACATACACACAGAGAGGTAAGCAGGCAGACAGACGCAGCAGATGCACGGACACACGGCTGCTTGCACACCCAGCACACACACAGGAGGGTACCCGTGGGAGAATGTGCACAAGCAGAGCACTCACCTGTACACCCCTGAATGCAGACACAGGTTCACACATAGAGCAGCACGCACAGAGCAGGAATGAAAGCACAAGCAGACAGGTGCGCACACACACACACAGAGGCAGGGGAAGGACCTGGGGCAGGGGATGTCCCACGCAGCGCTGTGGGGCAGGGGCACAGGAGCGGGGTGACGGCTGCCCTGCAATCAGCCCCCACACGCCGTGCCGCCTCCCCACCCCATCATCCCAAATTGCCCAAAGTACAGGCTGTGTGCACGCTGTGCCGCCGGCCCGGGGCTGCCTGACTCACAGCAGAGGAAGGGGCAAATCACCAGGGTTTCAGGGTGCCGGCCGCCGCACGCTTCGGGATGCATTCCTGTGGCAAGGAATGCAGCCTGATGGTGTTTACCCGAAACAGCCATGGGGGTGGCAGGTCTTGCGGGGGTCCCGTGTGTCCCCCGGTGTAGCTGACCCCTTGCAGCTCAGAAGGGATGGGGCAAAACACTCCCAGTGACAGGGACCAGAGGGGCCACACGGTGACACGGGCATGGCTTTGCCATGCTGACTCCACATGAAGGTCAGACCCAAGGGATGTGTGAGCTTTGCCATGCTGGTGGCCGTTCTCCACGAGCAATGTACCTGGGGACAGCCACCGTGGGTGACCCCGTTCCCATCCTCATCCCCGTCCCCGTCCAAATCCCTGTCCCCATCCCGGTCCACACGTGCGTCTCGGAGTGCCGGCCGCCTCGGGGCGGGTGACGGCGCAGCAGCACCAGCAGAAACCGCCCCGGGCACCGCGGGGCCGCGTCCCGCTCACGTGCGCGGTGCGGTGGGCGCGGGGCATGGGGTGTTCCCCCGTGGTTGCGGTCGCGGCGGGGCCGGCGCCTATTCCCCCCTGGGGCAGCGGGGTGAGCGCTGCTCCCTGCTTATATTTCAGGCGCGGGGCTGTCGATCTGCCCCGGCCAGGGCACACAGGCGTCCATTGTTGAAGCCCCTTTGGCGGCGGCGAGGAGCAGGTAAGGCGGCTCCGGCATCAATGGCAGCTCTGTCTGGCAGTGGGGCGGGGACTGCTTTGCGGGGCCTCGCAGGGGGTTGGCGGTGCGCCCCACACTGCTGCGTGCCCGGGGTATCCCCACCCCGAAGGGCTCAGTCCGGGCCCGGGATTTGCTGCCGTGCCGACCCCCGAGCATTGCCCGCACGCCGACCCCTCACAACCGTCGTGCTGCGTCCAACGTGTCACCTTCCCGGGACACGGCTGCTGGCTCACACGTCCCTTTGGCTTAGCAGTGCTCTTGCCCATTTGGGGCTGCTTTTTGCTCAGTAAGTGGATAGGGGGTTTGTTTTCTTGGTGACTCGAGGCTAAAGCTCCCGCTCCTGGCAGCAGTTCCTTTGCACAGCGCTTTCCATGGGCTCTTGGCTGAGTCTGGGAACCTTTGCTTTCAGGTAGAGAAAAACAACCTTAGTGTGCACATTTCAGCCGGTCAGGGGGGTTTTATGTCAGGCACAAACTTTTCGGGAACACTGAGTCTCTGAGGACCGTGGGTAACTAATCCCTGTGCGTGCGGCAGGGAGAGGCTGCTCGGCACAGCGCCGGCTCCAGCACAGTCCCCGCTCCCAGCCCGGCTCCCTTTGCTCACCCCGTTGGGACCTCGAGGTACGCGGCGCGGTTGTTTGCTCAGAGAGAACGTGGGGTCGAGGGAGAGGGGGAAACACTGTCGATGTCTGACACGGGGACATCTGCCAGCCCTGTCCCTGCAGGTGTCCTCGGTGCGGCACAAGGTCAGGCGCGGGGCAGATCCTTCTGTGACCCTGTGGCACTGAGCATTGTGGTGAGCAGGGACTGCTCGGCTCCATGTCCCTGCCCTATAGTGGGCCCAGCACCTGGCTGTGGGGCTGTGGCATGGCCCTGTCTTGTTTTGGTGTGGAGGGGCTCCTGCTGTGTGCAGGTGGGTGGCACGCTCCAGCTCCAGTTGCTGTCACCGAGCCCTGTACCTGTGGCAGTGCTGGGACATGGGGTGCCTTGGGGTCACGGGAAGGGCATGAGAGCTCCTTCTCAGTGGCAGGCACCACTTGGAGGTCATGTTCTGGCTTTAATTATGGTCATCAGCTGTCAAATAGCCGTGCAGGCGCTTGCTGTGGCTCCAGCATTGCCATGTAGCATGTGGCCGTGTCCCACTCCCATCTCAACATTTGTTCCCAGACCCAGGCATGGCCCCAAGCCCTGCAGGGACACAGCCCACAGGGCTAAGCTTTTCCTATGGAACTATGCACACGTGTGTGCACGCCCGCTGCAACCCCAAATGACGGTGTGGTTGGTGCAGCTGGCGGTGAGCCCAAGCCACATCCAGCCCGGGGCTGGTCCGGCCCTGGCACTGCATCCCCACAGGGCTGCCTCAGGCAGGGGATGCTGTGGGGTGGGTGGGTCTGTGCCGCCGCCCCACTGATTACAGGGAGCCCTGACTGCCCTTCGGCTCCACGGTGGGCATGCTGGTATGCCAGCAATGTGGGCGCTCCAGATGTGTGGAGGGATGGATGGAGGGAGGGAGGGAGGGAGGGATGAGCATCCCAGCACACCTTGGCAGGTGCTGGCTTCCCCAGTCAGCCAGTGGGGAGGGCTGCAGCAAGACCCAAGTGTCCTCATTGCCTGGCCTGGCTGGACACTGGTGTTCCTGGCCACGGCACTGGTGGCATCCTATTGGCATGGACCATGTATGGACCACTGAGTCGCAGCCACCCCTGAGCACATGGGCAGTCTGTTGGAGCTGCAGCCTCCTCTGTGCACACAGACACCTGGTGTGGTCAGAAGCAGCTCCAGAGCCCATTGTGATCAACAATTAGATTTAATTAGTGATTAATTGTATCAGCAAACCGCTGTCATGCTTCACCAGCAAGTTTGAGGATGCAGTGGCTGGTGGGGGCTGGCCTCTCTGACCCCATTGGGTTTCCCCGATACCTTATCCACCTGTGCCTTTGTGCTTGGGAAACCGAGATAACCTCGTGCCCTGCTATCATTAAGCTGGAGGGGGAGTGGTGCAATGTCTGTCCTTGTGCTCTGTCTGGCTTTGTGCTGCTCTGTGCACATGCCAAGGGGTTTAGTGGGGGGAGGTGTGCATGTGTGAGGGGCTGTTGGGCTGGGGGCCGCCCCTGCCCACTCTGAGCAGTGCTGTCTCTGTTCCGTGGCAGCTCCGACTGGTTTGTGGAGCTCGGTGGGGAGGTGTCTCCTGCTCGAGGCCCAGTGGAGGGATGGGAATTGCTCGTACGATGCCAAGGAACGAACAAGAGCTGCTTATGCCCTGCCGGCATGGAGCCCAGCATGGGGCTGGCACGGGCCCATGGAGGCAAGGGCATGAGCTGTGAAGAGGAAACTGAGGCACAGAAGCATGGAGGTATCCATGCAGGTCATGAAGAAGGAGGGACTGGGAGCGATGCTGAAGAAATCCCCACCCCAGATGCCACTGTTGCCCTCAGTGTCATCCCAGATGTTGCCACTGTGGCTCAACCTGGGCACCTCCTGCCTGCAGGCAGCGTGCGGCCGTGCTCCCGCTCCTGGGTGGCCTTAATCCCACTCCCCTGTGCCATCCGTGGGAGCAGCGATCGGGTGTCATGGCCGTGGGGAGAAATGAGAGCAGAGGAATCCTGGGAAACTGGTTCTACCCCTCCGTCTGGTGCTGGCGGGATGGTGGGCGGCGGCGCAGCTCCTCCCTCGGCGAGGGCATATAACGCCCGGCACGGTCCCGGCGGGCGGCACAGCGTGGTGGAGAGCGATGGCCTCCATGGGGCTGCAGGTGCTGGGCATCGCCCTGTCTGTCATCGGCTGGCTGGCATCCATCCTCTGCTGCGCGCTGCCCATGTGGCGCGAGACCGCCTTCGTGGGCAACAACATCGTGGTGGCTCAGATCATCTGGGAAGGGCTGTGGATGAACTGCGTGGTGCAGAGCACGGGGCAGATGCAGTGCCGGGTGTACGACTCCATGCTGGCCCTGCCGCAGGACCTGCAGGCCGCCCGCGCGCTGCTGGTGGTGGCCATCGTGCTGGCCGTGCTGGGCACGCTGCTTGCCATCGCCGGTGGCAAGTGCACCACCTGCGTGGAGGACGAGACGGCCAAGGCCAAGGTGATGATCCTCTCCGGCATCACCTTCATCGTCGCTGGCATCCTCATCCTCATCCCCATCTGCTGGTCGGCCAATGCCATCATCCGGGACTTCTACGACCCACTGGTGGCCGACTCCCAGAAGCGGGAGCTGGGCTCATCACTCTACGTGGGCTGGGCTGCCTCTGCACTGCTGCTGCTGGGGGGGGCCATGCTGTGCTGCACCTGCCCGCCGCGCGGCGAGAAGCCCTACTCTGCCAAGTACAGCGCGGCACGCTCGCTGCCGGCCAGCAACTACGTGTAGGGCCACCGCACCGCGCCGGATGGGGATGCCCTGCAGGGAGCAGGTCTGGGGCCGGGGTGCTGCAGAGGGGATGGAGCAAGGGGGGCGGACAAAGCCGCCTTTGTTTGCCGGGATTGGAGCTGGTTCTTTAATCCTGCTGGGATGGGAACAACACACTGCCGTCCTGGCTGCCTGCCCAACAGCTCGGGGGCACCCGCGGCATCTCCTCAGTTGGGGTTGGGGGGTGCTGTCCCACCAGTGATACGCGGCTCCGTGTGGCTGCAACTTGTCCTAACACCACTGCGGAGGATGGGGAGAATCCCCAGGAGATGTCCCTCGGGTCTGACCTCATGCCCAGAGGATGCGGTGGCTCAGTGACATGCAATGCAATCTCGAGGGGTGTTTGCTGCTCTTCCCCTTCCGTGCCCCCAGTTCTTACTTTGACCTACTTTCGGGGATCTCACCTGGCTGTATGCACTTGGGATTTCTCTCGGCAGCTCTCCGGGGTGCGGGTATCATTATCTTGGGAGTGGGAAGGCAGTGGCCGGGCTGGGAGAACCGGTCGGGGAGGTGGCATCGGGCTCTGCGCTGCGTTTCTGCCATCCATGGGGCAGGAGCACCTGTGGGCTCGTGGTACCTCCAGTGCGGCAGCGCCCAACACTGCACTGCAGCCATCCCGCATTAAATGACACTGCTGCACCCACTGTGCTCGGTTGTCTTTATCCTCTGGTCTCAGTGATGCGGTGACCTGCGGGTTCCAAGCTGCACACTGCATGTCTGGAGAACGCCAGCACGAAACATCCCAAATCTGGAGTGACAGCCCCAGCCTCCCTTCCCCTGCTTCTCACCCCTGGACCTACCGTGCTCCCCTCCTGGGCCACCTGGGTAGGTGACAGAGGGTGGCTCGGCATTGAGATGCCTTTACAGCACTCAAGCTACCCCGTACTATCACAGGGCCCCCGGCATTGGGACCATTGCCCTATGCTGCTCCTGTCTGACCGGCTGCACTGAGCAGGAAGGAGAGGCGGGTGCCAGCAGGACGCGGAGTGTTGGGATGGGTTGGGATGCCCCAGGGCTGCTTGGAAGCACCTTGGGGCTGGTGTGGGTGACGGCAGTGTTTTGCCTATCTGCCTTCTAGCATTGGAACTGAGCCAATGTGCATCCTGCATGCGGTCAGCCCTCAGAACGTCCTTCACGGGTGGCTTGGGGCACACAGGGACAGCACACAGTGCCCACCGTGGGGCAGAGGATCTGGACCGTGAGGCTCTGGTGCTCAGTGGGGAATTCAAGGGCTACCAGCTCCAGCACTTTGCTGGGATGGGGATGGAAGTGGGCAGCCCAAATATGTTGGAAATGGTGGCGGATTGTCTGCAACAGGAGACTGATGTTCCAGGTCTGTGCTGGGATCTACATGCTCACTGCCTGCCCCCAATGAGGACACCCACTGTGGCAGGGATACTTGCTGGAGTCCCACTGACTGTTTGGCACCAGGGGTGGCTGCCCTTCATCCCAGCCCTGACTCCTTTCTTCTCTTGAGAGAGAAGGACATTGCTATCAGCTCTAACACCAAGCCCAGGCTCAGCCAGGTGCCTGCCACAGTACAGTGACAGTGGGTGAGAGGTGTGGGGACAGAGTGGGAGCACAGCCGGGCAGGAGAGGCCACAGAAACCGAAACTGGGAGCAGGAAAACCGTGGCGAAACCTGGAACAGCTGCAGGGTGTGCCAGGCACAGCCGATACCCACTGCCACACCAGGGCCATAAAAACTCAGCTGCTCCCAGTTGTGAAGTGTGGGTCCTGGCCCCTCATAGGCTGCCGTGGGGTCTGCCCTACATGGAGCTGAGCACTGACTTGAGATGAACCTACAGTCATGGTGTGGTGCTGTGGTCTGTGCCCTACAGTCCCCCATCCCAGACCAGCCCCCTGTATCCACGGTGGCCCTGTCTTTATAGTACCCTGGGAGGGTTGGGCCAGCCTTGGTTTGACAAACATGCTCCCGGTGCAGCTTCTCCAAAGGATGAGGAGCTAGTATTGCTGAAAGTGCTGAGCCCTGCAGCTGGTATCACAGGCAGACCTGGGCCCATTCCCAGCACCCCAGACAGGAAACCCAGAGGGTCCAAAGAGTACTGCAGTGCGGCCACCAAGGGCAGAGTGCAGCTAGAGCAGCTGTGAGGAGTGTCCTATGCTGCAGAGACACTTTGGATGAAAGCATGATTCACTTGGGTTCCTGCAGCTCAGCCTCCTCTGGACCTGGGAGCTCACTGCAGGACAGGTCCCCACGCAGCCCTGCAGAAACGCTCCATGAAGCGCGTGTCCCCATGCAGCTTCGCAGCAATGCCCCGTGCAGGATGTGTCCCCATGGTGCCCTGCAGCAATGCCCTGTGCATGACACATCCCCATGCATCCTGCAGCCATTTACATCCGGATGGCAGTGGGGTGCTCAGAGCGGCTCGGTGTCCATGTGTGTGACATGATGGCTGTGCCTGTCCCCGCAGGTGCTGATGGCGATGATGTCGATGCAGCTGGGTGGGCTGGTGCTGGCCGTGCTGGGCTGGCTGGGCTCCATCCTCACCTGCGCGCTGCCCATGTGGAAGGTGACAGCCTTCATCGGTTACAACATCGTGGTGGCCCAGGTCTTCTGGGAAGGGCTGTGGATGAACTGCGTCTACGAGAGCACGGGGCAGATGCAGTGCAAGGCGTACGACTCTCTGCTGGACCTCACCTCCGACCTGCAGGCCGCCCGTGCGCTGGTGATCACCTCCATCATCGTGGCCTTCCTCGGCCTCCTCACTGCCATCTCAGGGGCCGACTGCACGCGCTGCATGGAGGACAAGAGCTCCAAGGGCCGCGTTTCCATCGTGGCGGGGGCCATCTTCGTGCTGGCCGGCATCGTGCTGCTCATCCCCGTCTCCTGGTCTGCCAACAGCATTGTCACCAACTTCTACAACCCCATGGTGCCCGAGGCCCTCAAGAGAGAGCTGGGGGCTGCCCTGTACATCGGGTGGGCCTCCAGTGCCCTGCAGCTGCTGGGTGGGGGTATCCTGTGCTGCTCAGGGCCACCTGTGGAGCAGGACCACTACCCCAGGTCATACCGTGCAGTGAAGGGCTGTGGCCCCATGGGCTACCCCATGAAGGACTATGTGTGAGCTGCCCCAGCTGGGCACCGGCTCTTGGGCACAGCACCGTGATCCTCGTCTCACCTGTATCCTGCATCCCCTGCCTGTGCACCGCATCCCCACGCCAGCTGTGTCCCCTCAAGCTTTGCCCTTCCCGTGGGCTGGTGACAGCACGTGGCCCCATCCCGCTGCCCTCCTGGGGCACTGCTGCCGCTCCCAGTTCTATAAAGGTCTTGGTGCCACCTGGGCTCGTTTTGAAGCTGTATTGTGACACTTCCTACTGCACTCACACCCCCGTGGGCAGCTCAAGGGCTTGCTGTGCCACATCCCCACCCTGCAGGATGGCCCTGCACAAGTAACCACACACCCCAGTCACGCAGTGCACGTGGGGTTTATTTAATAGCCAAGCACAGGAGAAGGACAGCTCTGACTCCCGGCCACCCAGCTCAGGGGCAGTGCTGGAGACAAAGGGACAGTGCCTGTGACACTGAGGGGAGGTGGGGGCTGGCACCACAACACCACGACATGGGGAGTCAATGCACACCAGAGCCCAGACAAGGAGGGTGATGCACGTGGGGGACAAAATGCATTCAGCACATCCAGCCCAGTGTGCTTGGGTGCTCTAAAACCACGGGCTCAGCTCCTGCAGTCGTGGCACCGGCGCAGCCACAGAGTGCTGCATGCTCTGACAGCTGCAGAGCCACTGCTGATGGAGCCAAGGTGCAGTGAGGAAGGAAATCACATGGATGCTCCTCACATCCATGGGAATGTGACAAGCAGCAGCAGGTCTGTGGGAAGGAAAACAACAAGATTCCAGTGGGAGATTTGGGTAAAAAACTTCCCAAGGAAGCAGTGGAGGAGGAAGGGGTGGAGGCACCAAGCGAGGGGTGTGGGGAACAGGATGGGCAAGAGATGCTGGTGGCTCTGGGGTGGGGAACAGCCACCCTGAAGCCTTTTCCAGGTTCATTTCCCACCCGGCCCATTAGCCACAAAGCCATAGGAAAATGAGGGCTTAAGCAGGCACAGTGGGATGAAAGGCTGACGGTGCTTGGAAACTTCCCTGGGCGAGCGTCGTGCTGTCACAACTGCTCCTCGTGCAGTCAGTCTCTGACACCTCGGTGTGTGGAGTGGGATGAGGTCACTGCAGGACGTGGCCATGGGGACCTCCCCAGGCACAGAGCTGGGGTCTGGAACAGGGGTGGTGGGGCAGGATCCAGGCGGTGACCATGGCCATGAGGGAGGTGTGCACTATGAGGACACAAGGATGGCTCTGTGCAACCAGAGGGACCTGTGGGGTGTCACAGTGGGGATGGGAACTGAGGTGCTGGGAAGGAGCTCTGGTGTTTGAACCTGGCACCAGGAGGAGGTGGCATGGCCATCGGACGGGGGACACCTGTGGGGTGATACAGCAGTGGACACTGCGCTGAAACCCTTCTGGGTTCTCAGCCCTCCTCAGGGGGTGGGATGGGGCACTTGCGGTAGATGTAGACCACGCCAGAGATGTAACCGCTGCCCTGGATGTTCTCCTCCTCCTCGGAGGTGGCCCTCTCCCAGCGTGGCACCTCTTGCACCATCACGTGCTGCCACGCGCCCTGCTGCTCCAGGCGCTGCAGCACGGCCTCCAGCTCAGCCCGGTAGCGCCGGTTCGAGGGGTTGCTGCGGGTGGTCAGGCACAGGAAGCCCCCTGCCAACAGCGGGTGGGTGACAGTGACCTGTTGCTGCCAGCGCCGCGTCCCCCAGCTCGGTCCTAGCCGGGACACGTGGCCGAGGCGTCACTCCATTGCCAGAGCTCAGCGCGGGCACACTGCCTCACCTGCCTTGGTGACACGCAGCAGCTCCGGCAGTGCCGAGCTCGGCACCTGCCCCTCGCCCAGAGCTCCCACCAGCGTCACGGCGTCGTAGTGCTCTGCGGGGCGCACACGTCACCCACCCGTGGGGCGCACGTGGCGCGCGTCACCGCTCCCCGGTGCAGTCCGTTACCTGCGGGCGCGGGCAGCGGCTCCCGGCCCAGCTCGCAGAGCTGCAGCCGCCGGTAGAGCCCGGTGCCCCGCGCCAGCTCCAGCATCCCGGCGCTGCCGTCCACGCCGTGCAGGCAGCGGAACCCGCGGCGGTGCAGCTGCGGGACGGACGGGCAGACGGGAGGATGGGAGGACCGCTCCTCTCCCCCCGCCCCCGCCCCCGCCCACCCCGTACCTCCCGCGCTACGAGCCCGGTGCCGCACGCCACGTCCAGCACCCGCGCCTCGGCGGGCGGCGAAGGGAAGGCGAAGGCGAGCGAAG